>JAYXIM010037540.1:0-24678 GCA_037575425.1 Anastrepha fraterculus | reverse complement strand
CGCATGTAGTCGGGAAGCCAGTCCCGGGATTTCGGGATCCCGATATTTTTTAAGCCCCGGTGTGTGTCTTGATGTTGTTCCACAAATGGAGGGACCTACAGTTTCAAGCCGACTATTAGAAAAAAATTTTCTCCATTTTGATCTGCCCCAGACTGTCGAAGAGAGGAGCGCCTAGTGACCTTAGTCGTCTAGCTGTTAAACACGGACATTTGCAGAGAAAGTGCTCTACAGTCTTCTTCTCTGAAATGCCCCCACAGCGTTTGCAATGGAGGTTCAATGGTAACCCTAGCTTTTCCGCGTGAGTACCGATCGTCCAGTGACGAGATTGGAAATTGAATGGCGAAGAGTCCAAAGGACTTTCTGAGTCCTCCGTATATTGCATTGGGGCCAAAGGGTTTTCAAAATAGCACATGAAGAAATGGACCTCCATCCTTTCTGCGCTTTTCTGAGAAATAATTTAAGCAGTTTCCCTTTTACAACTGTCAGTGGGAGGCCGATGCCCGGGTAAGAGGTCTCTGAGGCCAATTCAGTCCCCTTCCTGGTAAGCTCATCAGCAATTTCATTTCCCTCTATGTTTCTATGTCCTGGAACCCAGATCAGAGTAATGTTATCTGCACACCTAAGAGATTTGATCTTCTCCTTACAGGAGTTTACTAGTTTCGTTCTGCACCATGGCGTCGTCAGAGCGTTAATCGCGGCTAGACTATCGGAGAAAATGTTAAAATATCCCTCGCTCCCTCGTTCCTTAAGCATTTTGCATGCCTGCATGATCGCAAAGACTTCTGCTTGAGAAACACCAGCAGTATTCGGCAGTTTCAAGAAAATAGATAAATTGGCCGATTTAGAGAAAATCCCTGCTCCGACTTCCGATTCCATTTTGGAGCTGTCAGTGAAGACAGAGGTGCAAGCTTCGGTGCAGATTTTCCCCTCGACTCAATCCTGCCTATCTGGAAAGAGTTACGGTAACATCGTCTGCCGAAAATGCTATGTTGTTCCTAGAAAGATTGCATCCTGGGGCCAATCTCCTTTAACCTGATTGTATTTTGAGCTGCGATAGAAATGAAGGAAAAGTCGAGGACATTCGGGGCAACATTCCGAATGGTAGTCACGCACCAACTCATTTGAAAACGGCGGCCGCCGTAATAATAATATTAACTTTTGATTTATCATTTCAAGTGCAAGCCATATTTTTCGACTTATCTTAAGTTACTACTACAAAATGGACTAAAACAAATCTCGAGAAAGCAAAAACATTTGCTTGTCTTTTAACCCGAGAGTTCTGCCCCCAAGAAATGGAACCCTCTCTAAGTACTGCTCAAAGAGTAAAAGATACCCTAGAACACACACACCAGATGGACCTACCCATAAAAAAATTCTCGAAAAATGAAGTTAAAGAAGTGATAACGAAGACTTAAAAATAAGAAGGCCCCTGAATATGACCTCATAACAGGAGGAGTACTGAAACAACTGCAAGAAGAAGAACTCAGTTTCCTTACGTACATCTACAATTCCATTGTATTATTTGGTTTTGTTCCACCTCAATGGAAAGTAGCTCAAGTAAAAATGACCCTCAAACCAGGAAAAGGCGCTGAACAAGGCGAATCATATCGGCGTATCAGACTATTGCCTATTGACACTAAAGTAATGGAGTCCCTTTTTCTCAAAAGAGTGATGCCTATAATTCAAGAACGAAATATAATTCCAAATCATCTTTGCGGTTTCAGGAAAAAATACAGCACAATCACAAAGCATTTAAACAAAAAAAAAGAAAAAGAATATTGCGCAACGGCTTTTCTCGATATATTTCAAGCCTTTGAGCGCGTTTGGCATCATGGTTTACTTTTTAAAATAAATGGCATGGTTTTTAATCCCCTCCTGGAAAATCGATATTTCTTTGTCAAACAAGACGAAGAATAGTTCGAACTACGTGAAAGCTCACTTGGTGTACGCCAAGGCAGTATTATGACCCTATCCTATACTTGCTATACACAAATGATCTAGCAGCTTCTGAAGAAACAATAGTCGGAATGTTCCCGGATGACACTGCCGTACTCACTATTGACTTCCACCCCCTTGCGGCATCCCAAAAACTGCAGAAAGGACTTGATAAAATAACTCATTGGTTGAAGGAATGGCGCATTAAGCCAAACTAGACAAAATCTACCCAAGTCACTTTTATACTAAATCGAAAAATTTGCCTATCAGTTAAGCTTAATAATATAATCATACCGCATATCAACGTCACAAAATATCTCGGCAAGCATCTTGAGAGCAAACTGACATGAAAAACCGATATTTTCCCCAAACGGAAGGCTCCAGGAATAAAACTCAGAAGCCTATATTGACTGTACAATGTTATCATTATCGAAATTTTCATACGCGTATTTGTCTCGAAAGTAAGCTCTCACTTTACTTAGCTATCTGGCAACCGATATGGACATATGGCATCCAACTTTGCGGCACTGCATCTGATTTTATCATCAAAATACATCAAGGATTACAGTCAAAAACCCTCAGAATGATCTCAGACGCCCCTTACTGCATCAAAAATGCATCGTGATCTCAAAGCGCCTAAAATAATTGAAGATATAAGAAAGTATGCTACTTACCCAGCTGCACACGTTACCCCACATAACAACAGCGCAAGAGCCCTGGGTCTTTAGGGGCCGCCTCTGTGGCTTAAGCGCGTTGAAAGGGGCCATGCTATTATTTGACAGGAGTTCGAATAGACCTAGGACCTTGGACGGGTCTTGAGCAATTCTGTTCTCAAGACCTGGTAGCGGCTGAGGTGTGTTATTGTAGTGGACGCGGATGGTCGAAGTTTGTGATTGCATCTGCTTATTTTCCTTACGATGATCTGGAGGGGCCACCACCTGGGAAGGAGACTAGTCTCGTGAGGTTCTGTGAGCGACGCAGTCTGGGCCTTATCCTATGTTGCGATGCTAATGCCCAGCATACAATCTGTGGCAGCAGCAAGTGCAATGGACGGGGCTCTCGACTATTCAAATTTATCGCGTCCTCTTGCCTAGACATACACAACAAGGGCACACTACGTTTGTAACTGCTAGAAGGCAGAAGGTGATTGATTTCACCCTATAAAACTCAAAACTTGGGTGGTCAATCAAGAACTGGATAGTCCTTGCCGAAGATTCGTGCTCAGACCACAGCCATATTGAGTTTCAGTGTGGCGAAGAGGCACAAATGCCATTCCCCTCAGACTGGTAAAGTTTAGGAAGATGTTGCAGGACCTTGACGTGACTCCATGGAGATTTCGAAAAGAACAATCCATTGAAGCGGCTGTTGAGAAACTCAACGCTGCCTTAACTGAATGTTTTAAGTCAGCCTGCCCAATTCGACCTCTCCCTGACCGGACTACCGTTCCTTGGTGGAATCGAGAGCTCCAGGCTTGTTGAGGCGTGAATCGAGAAAACTTCTAAACCGGGCCCTCAAGACTAACCTTGCTGAGGACTGGGAGTGATACCGTGATGTTTAGAAGCGCTACAAGAGGCTTATTCGGGAATCGAAAAGAGCGTCCTATAGGGAGTATTACGTCCTTTAAGCATTGTGATCTTTCGGCACTTGTCAAGACCGATGGGCTGTTTAAGAATTTTTAAAATGTTTTCTAGAGGGTTTGGTTTGCTGGCATAAAGCTTCAAAACGTCTACGTGGAAAAGGTGGCTCAGCCGGCATCTTCCAGAGGATCCATACTTTAGCACAAAACCATATTCCGCCTCATTCAAGATGTGCCTTAGGGGATTCATACTGAGCACAAACCAGAGTGGACTCAATGAGTCACCTGGGAAGACGCAATATCGCGTCCAGTCAATACAAGTCACATGTATACTTCTGTTATGCTTTTTACATTTGACTACTTGATCTTCATCGCCTTCGCTGTCTATGATCTTGGTGAAGAGCACGGCATGTCTGTCATGTGCACATCTAAGCTTTTTAAACCAGGATGCGTGTAAGTTATCACATCCCGGGGTTTCCAATTGTGAAGCCTCTTCAATTCCAGAACAAATCCCGAGATTCTGAAATTTTAATAACGAGTACCCGAAAATTTCGGGATCGTAAAAATCGAAAAAAATGGCATCCCTATTAATCATGTATGTATGCATGCATTTATGGAAAGGCTTGTACTTTTACAAAAATATGGGTTGTTTGAAATTTGTGTCTGCCCGCCGCAAAGGGAACAAGCAAAGGTCACCACAAAAATCGAAATAACGAAAAAATTCCTACACTACCGAGATTCTTATTGGGTGAGTTTTGTTGTAGCAGGCAGGCACTTGATTTCTTATTCAAGCTGAAATTCTCACATAGTTGGGATATGAGTCAAGTGATTCTTTTCATTATTATCAGTTACAGTGTGTTGGAACCAGTTAGCTGAGAAACTAAAATGCACACTTTTTTACTATTTCAACATTAACAACCCTGGTCATATGCCTCTAATTGTCTCGGTTTCGTGTCTGTGTCCTCCATGCCCGAAATCCCAATAAGCCTGCGTCTTCTTCTACACCGTCAATTCATCTAAGCAATGAGCGGTCCCTTCTTTTCGGTCTGTGGCATTTACCGAAGAGTATTTGTTGAGGGGGGTAATCCGTGTTAGCCCGCAATATGTTAAGGGTTTTTAAAGATGGATGCGCATATAGTTTTTCGAGTTCATGTTTGTAGTGTTTCCGCCACTCGCCTTTATCGCATATCTCTCGTCTCGAAAGTCAGCAGCTTCTGTTTATCTGCATCTCTGAGTGTCACGCTTCACGATGGAAATTATAATTGAGCGATACAGTGAAGTCTTTGGCTTTTTGTCTAGGAGGCGACCCTTTAGGTGTTGATACAACGAAAAATAACAGCGGTTGGCCATAAGGATTCTGTGGCCGATGTCTGCAGAAATTTTCTTGTCATGATTAATGATTACTCCAATGTGTTTAAATTCCTTCACTACTTCGAAACCATAGTCACCAATTTTTAGTATTTGTCCCACATTGTGTCTGACAGAGTCCGATGTAGTAGAAACTAACGCTTTAGTTTTGGCTTCGATTAGTTTTAAACCCATACATTTTGCTGACCTTTCAATACTTGCGAAGGCTTCTTTCAAACTCGGCAGCCAGAATATGATTATGTCTATGTCGTCCCCGTAAGCCCGCAATTGAACCGATTTAAAAAAACAAAGTTCCATTTGTGTTACGGCAGAGTCCCTGATAACATCTTCATTCATTAAAATTAGTTCTGATTATTTATGGAATTTTACTTTATTTAAATGGGTGCTTCGGCTGAGCTTGCAGTAGCCCTAGTTTTCTGCCCAGTTTCTACTTAAATGTTCTGGAATTATCCCTGAATTGTTCTTCAATTATCGTCATAATAATAGCCTTTAACGGCATATCGCAAAAAAAGTTTAAACGAAGTCAGTTTGTAACTCCGCGAAGGCATGACTAAAATCACTGATTAAAATATTATAGAGCTTAGTGCGGAAAAGATAGGTCGTTGAAAGGCGTGCGCCGCTCTTAGCAAGCTGAGATCACTCACCAATAAACTTTCCTAAGGACTATGCCGGAATCGAAGGACGTAGTGCGCTGATTACTGCTGTTGTTTAAGGGTTAAGTTCTTGCTATGTATGCTAAGATGGCACAAAAAATTTAAAATAAAAATTTTAAATTTAAAATAAATTTTTTTAATAAAAAATGTAAAAAAAAAGTTACCGCTTAAACTTAAACTATGGTTAAAAAAATTATATACAGTTTTAGGAATAGTTTTATTGAATTCCTAAGGCAAAAATGCATTTTTCCGCAAATTTGGGATAAAATATTTACAGAAAGATATTTCATTTCATCCAGCGGCCTTGGTAGACGCACGAAATTTAGCGAAATCCTTAACCATCTGTGTGATCTTTCTGGCAGAAAAATGTGACACACAGATGGCGCTCCAAACAGTAAAAAGTCGTTGTTCCTAAGCAGAGGCGGGTGGGCATTCCCACTACTTAGGACTGGTAGCGGCAGGCTAATTGCCTACCCTGTCAGAAATCAAAATAGATTAACGAAACCAACACAAGACTGAGTCTTGTCGAGGGTCGAGGCCCTATGCTCCAGAGAGGAGTGAATAAGGAAAAAAAAATTCATCATTTAATTTCCCTGCACAAATGCCAAAAAAGTGCTTAATTGAAAAAGTAATAATCTTAACTATAATATTTTTTATAAAGACTCAAAAAATTTTATTTTGATTTTTTTTTTCAATTTGATTTTTTTTCTTCTGATTTTTCCCGGGGTCCAGGGTTCCTATATAAATTTTAAAGTTTGTTTTTATGTAAATAGGGCATCATGACATGGCGTGGGATGAGTAATTATTTAGATAATAAAAAAATTGAAACTAGGTAAGTCATTTTCTTGGCCATTGAACACATTTAGACATCACCTTAATGTAATGGATATTAGGAATTTATCCTCCTTATCTAGCATCAACTCATTGATATACAGATACTGAATAATGCTTATAAAAAATTTGGTTCCCAACGTCTGATATTTTGAAATACATTTCTTAAGCCGAGAGCGAGAGTGTAAACTCAGAGCTGAGTGATGCGAGAGCCAGTAGACCAGAGCCTCTCCTTTTCTATGACTCTCAAAAAAGTTCATATTTTATTTTTTATTTTCCTAACAGAAATATAAAACGAATTGTTTATTTTATATAAACAAAATTAACCGGAAGCTTTTAATAATTTCAATAAAAACTTACTTTTCATTCTCTTTTCCCCACTTATTTTAGGTTAAAAAAACTCTAACACCACCTAACGAACATCTGCCTTTATATCCCGCTGGAGCTGCGCTGCTTATGTGTACATTTGTATGTATGTGTAGGCATAATCACTTTACATTTTCATATTCTGCGCCATGAAGCGTAGCTGTTGTTTTTAGCCTTAGGCTGTCATTCCCCAACATCGCACACGCACTACCTACCAACACATCTCATTTGCCATTCCATAAACACTTAAGGAAATCTTAGGAAATATGCAAAAATACAAATTCAACTTAAAAAGCAGCTCAAGTACAGTCAAAAATGGCGCCGAGCTATTTCGAGCTATTTATGTTTATAAAGCATACTTCAAGGCGCTACGAGAGAAATATATACATGCACATATACAAATCATAGCATATCCCCTGCTCTACACAAAAACGTTTATATGTGCATACATCCGTATCTGCTGCTTGCTACATATCAGGGTGGCTGGTGGTGCTGGTACAAGCTTGAAAGGCTTTTATGCGTTTTAAATTGGGTCCTAAAGTGCTGTCGAGAGACTTTGCTGATGGAGTGGGTTAAAGGCGAGAAATCACAGACAGGCGCTCATTTTTCGGTAATTTAGCTAAGCGGTTGGCATCAGCACTGGCACATAAAAGGATGCCTAAGAAAACTGGAGCAATTGAGAGCGTGACGAATGCTGACAGCCATTGAATAGATAATGTCAGCATCTTACACAGCTGGAGACAAAAGCTGCGTATAAGAATCAAGTACTGCTGGTTGAAAATCTACAGATGACTTATGCTCCTAAGTATTCAAAAATGTTTTCCTTTCAATGGCATTTCGCCTTGCCTCCCAATTTGCTTCACTTCTATCTCCGGCGCGTCTATGCGTAGTCAGGGAACAAAAAACCCGCCTTTGTAATTCTACCTTTCGCATGAACGAGTGCCGTGTAAGTAGATAAGCAGATAGACTGCTTGCTGAAAGGCACGCAGGCACAGCGCAGACGTTCATAAATAATGAAGGGCATTAAGCTGTTATCATTTTAATTATTAATATGGCTGTATCGTATCGTTGCGCACCGAGCACCAAACACAAGGAACAACAAACAGCACTAACAACTCAAACCACTGCTGAATATACTCGCATTCTTTTAGCACCATATGTGCTAATATCTGTATGTTGATGGCAAGACAGGTGAGTTGTTGGCAACAATTTGTTCGCGCTGCTATATCTTCCTATTTGGCTTGTGTGTGAGTCGCTTGACAGCTTGAAGTGTAAATAAGCAGATTTAATTAAGTTGTGTTTTATAAAAAATTACTGAGGCAATCGACTTAAGTATGTGTGTGTGTCTGACTTGCCGCCATATGTGATTGATTGGCGGGCGGGAGAGGCAGTGCATTTCAATTTCACACCGTAAAGTGAATAGTGGATTTTTTCTCTAATGTATGGTTTTTTTTAATTTCTTTATTTTATGTGATTATTCGATGAAAGGCTCTTTCATGTTACTGGTACTATTTTACCACTACGACCCAACAACATGCTTATGCTCTTATACTAAGTTTCCACCGCAGCCGCTATCGTGTTCTCTGCCGCTATCGTGTTCTTAGCGCAAACACGAAACAAAACTCCTGTCAAATCCCATACAAAATTAAAACACAACTCTATACCTAAACCCACTTTTCAAAGCGTGTTTTGTGGGTTTGCGTCTAATTCAAAGCGTGTTTTGTTGGGTTTGCGTCTAATTTAATTATTAAGTGGTGGCAATGTTGCTCATTTTCCTCATTTATTATTGCATTCTTATCGAAATATGGCAACAATGATTGCAATTTGTCAATATGACATTTGATTGACGGCCGCCGTAGCCGAGTGGGTTGGTGCGTGATCACCATTCGGAATTCACAGAGAGGTCGTTGGTTCGAATCTCGGTGAAAGCAAAATTAATAAAAACATTTTTCTAATAGCGGTCGCCCCTCGGCAGGCAATGGCAAACCTCCGAGTGTATTTCTGCCATGAAAAAAATCTGCTCATAAACATATCATAAAATAAAATGAAATAAATGTATAAAAAAAAAAAATTTTTTGTGATTCGAACCAAGGATTTCGGATCGGAAGCCCACATTGCTAGCCGCTGGGCTATCGCGCTGTGCTGTCGCCGCAAAATAATGTATCATAAATCTGTTTACCATACCAAAGACCATACACTTTGCAAACACATTTCGGTGGAAACAGTTGACAGTTCTCCCAAACACAACTCCTGCAAACACGGTGTTTGCTTTTGGTGGAAACGGGGGCTTATCGTAGTATGAATCGGGTTTGAACACTCGTCCGCGATCGCACGAATCACAACAATAGGAACGAATAGGAACAACAATTATAAAAATAATGTTAATGTAATGTTGGAACACTATTTATGTTAAAAAACTTACACTATTGGAGTGCTCTGTTGTGGTGCTCTGTTGGAGAACTCTGTTGGAGTGCCGTTTTAGAGAATTAGTTGAAGAGTATTTCCAACAATAAACAGAACAAGTACATTGAGCACATGATTGGGCAGTGTGAAAAAACTGAAACTGTATTATGAGGTATTGCGATTCTGTAAAGCAATTTAATCTAGTTAACAATCAATATTGTATAGGTTCTATATTTAACATTAATTAATTTATCATTATATGAATCTGTTAATAACACTCGTTCGCGATTGCACGAGTCACGTATATGCATAGGAACAACAATTACGCTTATGCTCTTATGCTCTTATCGTAGTATGAATCAGGTTCTAATACTCGTCCCCGATTGCACGAGTCACCTATATGAATAGGAGCAACAATTCTAACATTAATGTTAATGCATTGTTGGAACACTATTCACGTTCAAGAGCTAACTCTGTTGAAGCGATCTGTGGGAGAGCTCTGTTGGAGAATGAGTTACCAACAACAAACAGAATAAATACATAGAGTACATTATTGGGTGGTGTAATGCAGTTGGAACTGTATTGTGAGAGGCAGCGTGATTCATGTAAACTGTAAAACAATGTAATTTAGTTAACAGTCGACATTGCGTAGACAGTTAACATTTATTTTAAGTTCTATATGCTGATGCTGGCTAACTAAAGCGATGAGATGATTTATACTCTTACAGGTGTTATGAAAGAAAATAAGCAATCTAGTTCCGGGTGCAAGAGATCCAACGAAAAACAGCCAATTAGTACAGACTGATTCGCTTAATAGATGTACAATTAAAGTTGGCAGGGATGAATAAAAAATAAATAGTCTAAGTTAGCGTACAAGAGATCGAACGAAACAGAGAATTAGTACAGACCATTTCGTTTTAGGAATGTACTATAAAAGTGGGCAGGGAAAATAGACCGGCTCACTTAAGATATGTTGTATCAAAGTTGGCACGGACGAATTTAATGCAAATTTTAAGGTTGGCTGCAACTTCTGTGTGAATCTGTAGACTAATTTGACGGTCCAAAATGAGCATATTTGAGTTTTTTCTGTCTAAAAATGTTGAAACCCAAGCTTAACCTCAAACTAAACCAAAATTAATAAGCTATCGTTTTTCAGCCTGTCGTTTTTCGAAATTTCGTGGAGTTATAACAATAAAGTATAGAACAAGCTTTTTCTAATACGAGATGAGTTTTCAAATTTCTATTTTTTTGGCTTTGCTGTGTTGGTAAGGACTAAGTATATCCTTCCATAAGATCTGTTACAAGCTAATTCCGTTATAGATATGAAATTATAATACTTTTTTTAATGAACCTAGTTTTATTTAATCATGTAAATATTAGACATAAAAGTTTTAAATATTCATTCGCACTGGACACCATTTACTTTTACACAAGCCTACAAACGATTAAGCCTTTCAGTTATTGACGCACGTACGGTTTCCATAGATATTAACGTCGCTGTTCGAATCAAAATTTTATTCAGACTCTCCAAATTTCTGTAAGGTCTTCGAAAGGCCAAACTCTCCAATTTTGACCACAAACTGTAGTCCAATGGACTAAGATTTTCTGTTATCAATTGAAGAAAAACGCTTCTCAAGCTCATCAAATGCTTATGGAAGCTCTAGAACAGTGCTGTGCATCCCATAGATCAATTGATCACACGTATTCTTACTCTCCATCGTTCAGTCGTTAGCAAACCAGCAACGAATAAACAATATGCTAGAAAATGCCTTTGGCGACTTGCAATGCCTTTTATGTTACAAGTCGTTCAAAGGAGGCTATAGATGTAATATCAAAAGGCATTTTGATTCCTCCCACAAAAATATACAAATTTAAGACAAAAAAGCTAGTCAGGGATTATATGAAGAAAAAAAGTTAGACTTTTTGGAAAAATTCAAAGGGTGGTTGGGTAAAGTAGAAAATGAGGAAGTTGTTAAGCAATCAAATATAAAAAGGAAAGCTGAGCTATCTTCCATGATCAGCTTATATATTGCTAAACAAGGCCGGCCTTTTATAGATGCTGTTTTTTGTTTTTTTAATTTTGAAGACAGATTTCAGGATTTTGTTTGTTTTCAACCATTTCTTGACATCTTTGAAAACCATTTCAAATGCGATATAAGCAAGTATGAATTTGCAATTCAGTCTGAGCTAATCATCTTGCAAAGCGAAAAGCGAATTCTGGAAAAATTTAGAAGAATCATTATATCCAATATTGAAAAGAATATCTTATCAGTGCCTTTCCCTTTTTCCCACATATTTTTGTGAGAAAATTTTTTCGGACTTAAAGTTCGTTTGCTCCAAGCAGCGCCACAGTTTAACATCAAGTCATTTATCGAATGTACTTTTATTAAGAAGCTGTCACGAAAGTATTCATATTAAAGATTTTATTAGAGATATAATATATATTTACAAACCCAAATATATATAAGGAGTTACATAACGTTCCAAATTTTCTACTCCAATCCAATATTTATTTATTTTGGTTTAAATTTCCTACTGGGCTGCTCCCATTCTCTCGTTCTCACTTATACACTCACATTTTTCATTCTGGACAGCACTGGTCTAGCACTATGTAATCCAATGGAGTAAGATCTATGAACTCAGGAATATGGTTTTTTAGCCACTGTTGGGTAGTTTTTGCCTTATGGACTGGAGTGGAATCTTGCTGGATGATTCAAAGCCAAGAGAGTAGAGAAGAGAGGGGAGAAGATGGAGGAGAAGAGAGTACTGCTCAATTGCTTCACCACGCCTTGTAAGACATTCTCCTGGTAGACCGTTGCCTCGAAATGTCTATGGTGTTGGTTGGTACAGAAATACAAGCAAAAACACTCTTCCTTTTCCTATTTTTGTACAGGTATGTTTGACAGGTATGTGTGTGCTTGTCCTCTTTGCTTAAGCGGATTTACGGGGCTCCCGTTCCAAATTACAATTTTTATGGTAAAATTAAAAACAATAGAATATCAACAAATAGAAAAAAATACGAAATAATGCAAAATAATAAAATAACAAAAAAACAATAAAAAAAAATGAAAAATAATAAAAAAAAAAATACAGAGTAATAAAATTAAAAAAAGAAAATAATAACTACATAAAACATAATACAATTAAAAACTAAAAAAAAAAAATTATATAGTTACAAAAAACAAAAACAAAATAATGAAATTCAAAAAAAAGCCAAATAAATAAATAATATTTGACTTTGAAAACTTACAATAACAAATATTTTTAAAATAAAAGGTGGTTAAGTTTCAAGGGCCGGTGTTGATTTTGAATAAAATAAAATTTTTTTAGAAAATTATTGTCATTTCTCTTTATTATGATAATATTGGTATGGCTTAATGACGTATGGAACAAAATATCGGCCAAATAGCTGCCGTGGCCTCGGCGGCACACCTCCATCCGATGGTCCAAATTTTCGATGACGCTGAGGCATGATTCAGGTTCTATGCCGTTAATGTGCCGAATTATCTCATCATTTAGCTCTTGAATTGTTGCTGGCTTATCGACGTACATATTTTCTTTCAAATAACCCCAAAGAAAGAAGTCCAACGGTGTCGTTGACGTTTAGTTGTGGTTCACATTCAACATCGGCCCTTGAAATTTAACCACTCTTATTTCCTAGCTTAATACACTTTTTGATTGAGAAATGTCTAAATTTGAACGATATTTTTTAGATACGATTAGAAAACGGCAGAAAAAATACAAAATAGTAAATTAACAAAAACATAATACTAATACAAAAAAAAAAAAATACAAAATGATAAATTTCAAAAAAAAAAAAAAAATAAATAAATAACTAATATTTAACTTGGAAAATTTGCAATAACAAATATTAATATAAAAAAATATACAAAATAATAAAATTCAAAAAAAAATATAATAATAATAACAAACAAATAAAACATAATAAAATTAAAAAATAAAATAAAATAAAAATAATATAATTACAAAACAAAAAAAACAACAAAATAATAAAATTCAAAAAACAAAAAATAAATAAATAAATAAATAATATTTGACTTGGGAAATTTACAATAATAACCAATGTTTTAAAAATATTTCTCAGCTTAAGGCACTTTTTTATTGAGAAATATCTAAATTTGTATGACATTTTTTAGACTCGTTGATACGATTTTTTATGAAATTTAATATTTTTTTTACAACCATGTTGCACATAAGAGCGTTTTGGAACTATGTGATCTCATCTGTGGGCGTTTTTCGACGACCAGCTAGATATGCCAGTGCAATGCATATGCCTTAAAAATATATTTACAGTTTCAACAAAATGTGTGTGCCATATTTAGTTTGTTTTTGACAGCTATAAAAGTTAGACGAGTTTTGGTGTGCTTGGCGATTTTCAGCTTATGAAAAAAATGCATCAAAATCTAAATTTTTTGACTGAAAATAATACCATAGACTAATTTCAACTACCTTACTCTTTGGAGCTTGATCTCTTGATGCTTGTTTTTGTTCCCAAAACTGGGAACGAACTACGAAACAAGGTATACTTGCTAGATAAAGTCCGCATTGGTGGAAGAGCTGAGGCCATAGTAAAGCACTTTTTCTTCAGAGGTAGTTCGAGGATCCGAAAAAGGATAGCATAGGTATTTGAAAGGGCAAAATAGATACTGATGAACAAATAAATAAATATTATCGAGAAAAGTGAAAAGTAACCTTACTTTTTGACCATCGCACCTACATCGTACAGGTACACCCCATCGAAAAAATGTCCTACTTCAAACAAATTAATTAAAAAATAATAATGTAATGAACGAATTCTGTGTTAAACAAATCCAATTAGGTACACTTACAAATAAGCACACAAACACACCCACGCCACAACAAAATTTACTTAGTCACTACTCTCTTGTAATTTAATTTCACTATAAACAAATTATAAAGTTTTACCATAAGTAATGTGGCATGTGTTGCAAGCACTTTGGGCTAACTAATTGAGTCTACAGGTAGAAATAAAGTGGCAGCAAACAATAACGCAGCACAAAGAAAGCAGTCACCTACACATGTATATGTGCGTACATACATATATAACTTTGTGTATGTGTGTGAGTAAAATCAACTAGTAGAACCGCCATTTAGGGACATTGATCAATTGTTGTCGTACGCCACAAAGCTTGTCACTAACAGGGCAACAATCACAATTACGCACTAACACAGCGAAGTTTGGTAATAGCGCACAACTACAACAATAACATAACAGCCATTATGAGTGCACGAGAAAGGGGACCAATAGGTGCACGATACTGCAAACGGCGACCAAGCGTAGATTTTTATGCGGAGTTTTAAGTTAAGTGCCACCCTAAAAGTTGGCTAGTCAATCAAGTGACTGAACTGGTTGCAACAACAACAATAGGTAACAACAAGTCCATATTGAACGCATGATTGTACGCTACAGAAGAGCATCCCGCCACCTGACACTCGCCACTGTTCAGCTACAATTGAGTGGCTGTGGTCTGTTTGTTGTTGCTTTAGTTGTTGGTCGAGTCAAGCCTGCCTGCCAGTGCATCACTTTTAATGCAATTAGAACGTAAATTACTTTATTTTTCGGTGCATTTCATTAAACGCAAAGGTCTGTCAAATCTGTATGTGTGTATGTTTGTATGTAGGCGCAAAACACTGGCACAAAGGCGCCACTTTGTGTGGCCAGCGTGAGCCATTACTTGATGCGGTGGCTGCACGTTGTTGCACGCCGTTGACAAGTGACGGTAGTTTTTGTTGTGCATTAAACTTGCTATTTGTAGTTGTTTGTGTGGAATGCCAGCAATTAGATTAGTAGTGGCTACAGCCAAAAGAAGAGCGAACAAGTCACCATCCACCATCCATCATCCACTGATTGTTCTCAATTACTGTTGCCGCCACTGTCAGTGCCAATGCTACTGTTACCACTATGCAGTCGATCTTTCGCTCGCTCTCTCTCTCTCTCTCTCTCACTCTCTATGCTCTGCCGCCGAGCCTATTTACATAAATGTGTATTGCGGTTGTTTTGCACATTAATTTCTTGCAAATTTACTGTTGGCTACCAAAGCGAAAAAATAAATAGCAACAATAAACATGGCAAATTATAGAGTTCCTGAAATGTGCAGCTGTGTGAATTTGCTCGATGCTACTTATTTTTATACATACAAACATTGCGTGTATGTGCGTGTTGTGGCTATCGCCACATGCCTTTGCAGGCTTGTTGCTGCTTAATTGAGTTTAAAATGACAAAATGCTGCTAATATGCAAGCGCTCGTATGTGAAAGTATACTCATATATGTAAGTACATATGTGCATATGAGTATGTATTAGTGTGTAAGTGGATAGTCTTAATTTTTTAGTCAAAGTTGATGCCTTTTAAGCCAAAGTCCTGACTCTTTGTGATATCTCAAGCGGGTTTATAATGGCTTCCTTCCCTTATAACTAATGTGTGCCTGAAACCAGCACCTCAGTTTCATGAAAATTCATAAAATCCTAATATTTGGATTTCAGTGGCAATCGAGATATTCAAATTTTCTAACTAACTAAGTGTACCAGACATTCGAGCTTACTGACTAGTAGATACTCCTGACAGTGACAGAGAAGTTGCTGTATATTCTGCTCTGTCTCTTGTTTTTTGCCTTATTCACTCTGCTTGGGAGCATAGGACTTCAACTGGACTCTTTCATCGTACACGGCTCTGGGCCGTTGTTTTTGCGTTGTCCCATGTGATATCGGCATCTGCTAGTTCGCAAAACATCGACCTTCTCCAAGTGTTTTTTGGTCGACCGCGACCTCTTCTTCCTTGAAAGCTCCAGTCCAGTACCATTCTCGGGATGCTATCTGGTGGTTTTCTCAATGTGTGACCTACCCATCACCACTTTCTGCTTTTGGTTTGCGTAAGGATGGGTTCCTGATTCGTTGATCTCCACAGCGCGTCGTAGCTGCTGGTGTTCGGTCAGAATATTCTACAAATGATGCGGAGGCATTTGTTGACGAAAGTCGACGATCGTTACCTCAGTGTGATGGTGTCGGAGACCAACCATGTTTTACTTCCGAACAACAACACTGACTTCCCACACGAGCTAAATCTACGATGTTTAGATCACCTGACGATTTGCGAACTCGCTTATACTGCACGCATTCACCCGAACGTCGTCCGTGCTTTATTTAGCTTGCGCTTAACATCTTCATCTGCTCCGCCGTTTGTCGTGATAGTGCAAACGAGGTAGCAGAAGCCTTCAACAAATTCCACCGGGTACCCGTCAACAATTACAGGTCTGGCTTTATTGTGGTTGACCCCCTTTAGGACTTATTTTCGGCCAAAGTTGTCAAGAAAGTTGGCTGCTGAATCTCAATCGGTACTTTTGCTCCACAGTTGCAGAAAAGCTTCAGAAATTCATGAATTTGAATGAAAAGTAGTTGGGTTTCGTAGGGAGCTCAGTGAGTTCAGTTACAATTGCATGATTCCATATTTTCACTGCGTTCAATTTTACGGAAGTCTTACATGTAAAACAGTGGAATAACGATCCGGCGGAATTAGATTTAATAACGTGTACCGCACTTTAGTGACCGTATTTCACAACACGCCAGTTATTAGCACAACCTAACCCATTTGCTTGAATGCTTGTCTTTTTGGTGAGAGAACCCTAAATCCTCTAATTAGTTAAGATACAAGTTCTAAACATTTTTTGTTTTGTTCTTTGTTTCAACAATAATTAGGAACTTTTCTTCCTGTTCCTGGAACTCTAGGCATTTATGATGGTGATGAAGAAGTATTCGACACTATTGGTAAACAAATTTGACCAGCTCTTTTTCACAGGTCTCTTTTGAGGCCACTGTTTTACTATTAATATAATTTTGCAAATAATTGAAAGAAAGATAACTGCTTGGTCTCAGGTCTGAGCTTTACAGTTAATGCGGTGTAACTTTCCTTCCCAGCTTTCGGAGCTTCTGGCTTGCCGTTAAAGCCGTGCGTGTCTGCTGTTATCTGAGTGCAAAGCCTACTTCCATCTGATCAGTTGTTAACAGTACAGCTTTAAGTACTTGGTTCTATAAGAGCTGACTACATCGACTTCTGATTTTTATGACTTTAGCAACATTTCGCCGGATATTTGCCATGCCCCATTATTTTTCTATTTGCTCTTTTTCCGATAAGACATGAAGGACTACAACTTAACTCAAGAAATTAAGAGACGTGTGATTTAGAAATCTCTAATTTCTTACGCGCGCCCGTTCGTTCAATCATAAGGTTCGCTTTGAGTTGGAAGCAGCACGACAAAGGTTTCGGCACTGTCCGATATGCAGAATTTATTCAACAAATTCAAGGGATCATTGAGGGTCTATTTCGAGAATATTTGTTTACCCCACGATCAATCGTTTTTCCCAAACGTCTGAAGTGGCAGACAGAAAAAGAGTGGTCGACCTCGCGTGGTTCGAACCAGTGCAGCCACAAAAGCCGTTCAAGGAAGAATTCGCAGGAAACCCCTTAGAAAGCAGAAAATGATGTCCAGGGTAATGAATACATCAACCAGATCCATGTGAAGACTAGTTAAAGAAGATTTCCACATGAAAGCATGTCGTCGCTCAACTGATCACTGGTCGATTAAAGAAAAAGAGATTCGACAGATGCAAGAAATTCTTTGGTGGCACGCAGTCAACGGCCATGAAAATATTCTCTTTACAGATGAGAAAATCTCCACTGTTGAAGAAGTTTTTAATAAGCAAAATGGCAAAATCTATGCTAAAACTTCTAAAGACGCAAAAAATCTTGTTCCAAAGGTTCAGCGTGGGCACCATCCAGTCTCCGTAAAGGATTAGTAGGGATTGGCATGTAAAGGCGTTACATCTCTTCATTTGAGCGAAAAAGAGTTTAGAGTATCAGGTTGATGCCTTAGAAGGCGTGGTGAAGCAAATGAGCAGTACTCTCTTCAATGGAGGACGTTGGGTCTTCCAGCAAGATTACGCTCCAGGCCATAAGGCAACAACAACACAGCTGTGGCTAAAAAACACTATTCCTCTGAGGAGCTCTCCATCAAGTTCAAATTCAGATTTACGTATCACTGTAGTGTTTTTCAAGTGGAGGTAACCGCAATTAAGGAAGCAGTGGATTGATTGCTCACTTTGGCAATTACCATTAAGTAAGTAAATATTTACTCCGACAGCCAAGTGGTAATTAGGGCCTTGGACTCGTTGCTTGTTTGTTCGAGATTATTCGGGGAATGCCTGACTTTTCTCTCAATTGCTTGCGAATACTTCGATATTAGGCTCATTTGGGTTTCCGGCCACACCGGCACAGAGGGAAACTGCTGGGCTGATGAGCTGGCGAGACAGGGAACTTTGGAGACGGTTTCGTCGCAAAATGAGAGGATTGAGGTTCCCTTAAGAACCTGTGGTCTGCTCTTGGAAAGACGGCCCTCGAGTGAACTCAGCGAGCGCTGGTCTAGTACGCAAACAAAGCCGCAGCTCTCGAGTTAGGTTAGATTTGGGATTGCCTCAAGTCCGTTTTGCAGAAGCTGTCTTGAGGAAGAGGTGGAATCATCTGAACACCTTCTTCTCAGCTGGCCTGCTCTCGTCTGGCAAAGATTGAAACATCTGGGCTCTCACTTTTTCGCTACGCCTGCGGATATAGCGGACTTAAATATCACACATCTGGTGAAGCTCATCAGTAGCTTGATGCGGCTAGTTACGAATGCAAATCAGCCATCGTTGGCATCGTCGTAAGTGTATGGTCATCATCCCCTAATCCCAAGGCTCCTTCTTCCTTCCCTTCTCCTTTCTCCTTTTCCCTCTATGGCATCAAAGCGGACGAATTTTGAATGAATATTTGTCTAAGTGGGCCCCAAGTAAGGGCGCCATTTAACCTAACCTAACCTTGTGTTTAAGGATAGTGCTGCCAGGCGCGTCAAAACAGAACGAAGTCTGTATGCAGTTGGAATTTTACTGAGATGTTGACTGGTAGGCTGTTTGTAAAGCTTTAGGGATTTTTCCTAAAAATCTTTTCGTTCGCTCTTCAAAAAAAAAAAACCACCATTAGTTCAACTGCGGCTACGCGCTATCCACAGTATTTTTGCATACAATTTCTTGCCGCGTAGCTGTTCATTAATTTTCAAACATTTTATTAGGCTCGAGCTACCTGAAAATGTTATCCTAAGAAGGTAATATTTTGTGACGTTTATGAACTCTTATAAAGGCTGCTGAGTACAAAAACAAAAACAGAAAAAAATTAAAAATTTCCAGATAATATCCCACCTTAATGTACACCCATCCACTTATTTATGCCCAAATCTCTACTCAATATTACGCCTATCTACGCCGGTGTCTTTTTTACTGTATTTAGCCAAACAATTTAATTACTGCATAATTTATGGGCATATTTAATTAAATCAAATACTAAATTCATTTGCAATTAATTCTGAAGTTGCTAGAAGCCCGGACGACTACTGGTCTCTATAATGCAACATACATATCTACAAATATATAAAGTGAAATAAATATGTATGCCTTGTTGGTGCTTGAGTTGCAGCATACAAAAATTTACACACACATGTATTACTTTACAAACACATAAGCACACATACAAGGCGTGTCTTGAAGTTTCCTTAAACTCTGGCGCTGGCTGTGGTCACTTTCCCTTATTGGCCACCTCAAGGCAATGCCGCCTTTATTTACTCTCAAAAATCATTTATTCAATAAAGAAAACACCTTAAGTTTCATCATATTTGCCTTTTGGCAGACGTCTGTGTATAAATCAATTTTCTTTACCCACATTTACAAACACAACAACTCGGCACTTATGCAAATATGTGCAGAAATGTCTTAAGAGTAGTGAAGTGCTAAACACAGGAGAATAAATTCACGCACATATTTACAGCCATATACTCACACACTACATATATTTGTATTTATACATATTTGTATGTATGTATATTTGTCCAAAACACACCTAAAATTCGTCTAAGCAGATTTATAGTCATAATCCGGCAAGAAAGTTGCTTGAATATTTTGCCAGCAAAGCGCCATAAATCACTCGAGATTTTATCGATACAAATACAAAGCTGCTTACACACTTTCATCTATCAAGGAAGTGCACCAACAAAGCATAAGCCTGCATTTACACAAAAACATATTTATTATTTATGTATGTGGCTGTGTATGCCGAGTGCAGGTATGAAGAATAAATACAACAAAATTTGGCATGACGCCTGTGACGATTTTATGCTGCTCGTTTTTGCCAACATTAATTTGAACTTTCAATGTGAATGTAATTTTTTGAAATTATTTCTTTTGCGAATACTCGCTAGAATATGAAACCAATATCGAATAAATTTAGGCAAGTACAACAAATATAACTGTTTTTTCCACGAGAAATTCAATGTGAGTGCTGCTCAATTGCATTAAATCTGCGTTTTCTGTTTTTCACCCGCAGTTAAGAATTTTCTTAAAGTACCTCAATGTGCAGATGGGATGCAGGATTTTAAAGCTTATTAAATCTACATATTTACATAATATAAATTAACGGCAAAAACAAAACAAATTAAATTTGTTTCCCAAACGTTTTGGACAAAAATATAAAATTTTTGGAAAATTTTTTTAGTAAGTTTTATCCCAAAAAATATATAAAAATATTAAAAAGAACTAAAAATATAAATGAAAGGCAAAAAAAAATTTTTGTGAACGAAAATTTTCTAAAAAAAATTTTTTGTGAACGAAAATTTTCGGAAAAAAATGTATACAAATATTACAAAGAACTGAAAATATAATTGAACTGCAAGCAAAATTTTTTTTCCCCAAAAATTGAAAAAAAGTACAATTTTCGGAAAAAATATTTTTTAAGCGAGTTTTATCCTAAAAAAATGTTAAAAAATATTAAAAAGAACTAAAAATATAAATGAAAGGCAAAACAAAATTTTTTTAGAACGAAAATTTTTGGAAAAAAAATGTGTTTTTGAACGAAAATTTTCGGAAGAAATTTTTTTTTTAGTAAGTTTTACCTCAAAAAATGTATACAAATATCATAAAGAACTGAACATATAAATGAACTGCAAAAAAAAAATTTTGCCCCAAAATTTTTGAACAAAAAAATTCAATTTTCGGAAAAACATTTTTTTTAATAAGTTTCATAATAAAAAAATGTATCAAAATATTAAAAAGAACTGAAAATATAAATGAATGACAAAAAAAATTATTTTTAAAGAAATTGAAGAAAAAATTTTATTTTCGGAAAAATATTTTTTATAAAGTAAGTTTTATCCTAAAAAATGTACGAAAAAATCAAAGATAACTAAAAACATTTGGCTTTAAAAAACGGTATACCAAAATTTTCAACATTGACTGTACTTCAAACCATTTGTTTTTTAATTTTATTTACAAGGTGGCGAAAAATTAATCATCCGATTTTGTTTTCGAATAACTTTTATACTAAATAAAAAGTGATATTGAGTAATGAAAATCTTTGTTTTGACCTTTAGGTGCTATTTATTGAATCGCGCTACGCGTGACTGCTAGTCAACAAGGTTAACCATTAGACACTCCATTCCTTGTCTGTTTGTATACTGCAGCTGTCTGCTCTACAGGTGTCGAATTTGCAAGAAGTTGACTTACACATTTCTGATAGGCTGAGTAAATTTGCACCACATTGTTTGGTACTTAAACTAACAAATAAAGCAATTTTCAGAAAAAATTAAAACTATGCCCGATATAATTGGAATAACTCACGTGCAATCGCTCAGTACTGTAGTAAGAAAACGAGCCTCTTTCAGGTTTAAATGCGAGTAGTGAGAGTCTGCAAATCACGTTCGCATACTCCAACTTCTTCCAGTTGCTCATAACTTTTAGATAAATACAGTAAAGCTGATAAAAAAATATAATAACAATAGTATCATTACCATATTTCATTTAAAGGATTTGAGGGGAAAACAAAAGAAACATTCTTGTAAAAGGCACAACGATGGATTTTTAGAATAAACTAAACTTGAGTTAAAAAATTATATCCATCGATTTATAACTGGTCGCAAAAATAGGTGAGGGCAATGGGAGACATTTGAAAATTTGTATTAGTTTCTCGTCTCTTTTCATCTGTGTTAAAAAATATTAGTATAAATATTGGAAGTTACGATTGTTTATGAAACGACAAGATCTTTTCGGTCCCCTTATTTAGAGTGTAATAGAAAAGTAACTCCATTTGGGATACACTATATGGCCCATATATATTTTTAAATATAAAAAAAAAATCTTTAAAAAATAAAATAAAATAAATAAAAAAATGGAACGAAGATCAATAATTTCAGTACATTTTTTCGGTTTATTTGAAAGGGCAAATATCTCCATTTCTTATGGTATACGATTTTATTCACATGGCTGCCTTGGAATATAATCTCCGATTCGCACCAAAAAAGGCGGTAAATAGGAGGGCGGTGCAGTCATGATATGTAGTGTCATGGTCTAGCGCAGCTTTTTATATTACGGAGTAATGGTATCATAAGCCAAATGGAAAATGTCCTTGAAATGGGTATATGAGCAATACCAGCAAAATACTGCTTCAGTGTCAATGGGGTTGAGGTTGTGTGTTTGCCTGTTTAGTCTCCCAATCAAAATCAAATAGAAAACTTGATTACTGACATCAAAAAAGTGTTGCTGTTATGTTACTGCATCGGAAATGTTGAAAATACTCGAATGCTTTTGCGTACAATTGCGTGATATGTTGGGAAAATCGGCTTCAGGTTACTTTTTGCGCAATGCACTTGTATTGGCAAGTCAATTTTTTTCACAAGATGAGAGCCCTAGTAATATTTTTCAGATTTGTATATAGATAAGACTGATGAAGACTTAGATGTCAGTTATTTTATAATGTTTAACCTGACCGCTGGACTCTTGTTTAACTCTAAACAGTGTTCCTTGAAAGTAAGACGTTCGTCACAGATAATTCCAAGAAATCCTGCTCCGTGAGTAATTACAATATTTGTATTCTTATAGATAACATTTAAGTTATTACATTTATGATTTCTACAAATATGGAAAGATATAAATTTATTAAGCGAGAGGTTCGCCACTGGGCATATGAACCATTCTGAGATGTTGGGCAGAATATTTGAAAATATTTCAAAGTTTAAGTTGCTAATTTTAGAAAATATGAATGCATCATCTGCGTAAATAAAGTGGGAAATGTTTTTATATTTGAAAATAATTTGACTAATTTCATCGAAGGCAACTTGTAGACCCTTGCGGTATCCCATTCAGGAGATCGTGGAAATTTGAAAATAAAAACTCTAAAACTCTATTTCTCTAGTTCGCGCAAAATATTATATTATCAGTGCTATCAATTAAGAAGCTGCAGACGGTTCAAAGGTCTGTCCTCATTGGAATCAGTGGGGCGCTTCGGACGACTCCTACTCTAGTGCTTAACGCTATGCTGAAATTGCTACCCGCGCCATCGCAGGGAAAACTACCGCTGCACGTGCCGCTATCAGCTTAAGATGTTCGGGCCATAAACCTGACTTAAACTGCGGACATTCTAGTATTCTATAACTTTAAGTTCATTCCCATGGTGCTGGGTCTGAGCGGTACTTTTTCCATTTATATTTGGAGACAAGGCATGGCTAATTACGTTTTAGACCTATAATAAACGAAATAAATATGTTTTCGGGTGGCTCGAAGTTCTATGGAAGAGTTGGTGGAGGAGTATTCCGCTTGAAGCTCTCCATCAAGTTCAAATTTAGGCTTACGCATCACTGTAGTGTTTTACTAGCGAAGGTAGCAGTGGATTGGTTGCTTACTCCTATAATTACTGTAAAAGACTTAAATATTTAAACCGATAGCCAAGCGGTAATTAGTGTCTTAGGCTCGTTGCTTGTGCATTCGAAATTAGTCGGGAAATACCTGACTTTCCGCTCGATTGCAGACGAAAACTTTTGTATTAGACCCATTTGAGTTTCTGGTCACAGCAGCTTAGAGGGAAACTACTGGGCTGAACAGCAGCGGACTTTGGAGACGGTTTCATCGCAAAATGAGAGGATTGGAGTTCCCTTGGGAACCTGTGGTCTGCTCCTGGAAAGATGGGCCTCACGTCAACTCAGCGAGCGCTGAACTAGTGCGCAAGTATGCAAAGTTGCGAGATTATTCTGGGCACGGGTAGATAGGTTGCGCTCGAGGTTACTTCTAAGGGTAATAAAGCCGCAGATCTCGAATTTGTTAGGTATCCCTCCTCGGGATATTGTTCGTTATGTGCCCATGCGGTGCGACTTAAGATTGCATTAAGTCTTTTCTGCAGAAGCTGGGGAGTGAGGTGAAATCATCTCAGCGCCTTCTTCTCAGCTACTCTGCTCTCATTGGGCAAAGGCTTACACATCTGGGTTCTCACTTTTTGGCTACATCTGTGGATATTGCGGGCTTAGATGCCGCACAACTGGTGAAATTCATCGATATCTTGAAGCGGTTAATACGAACGTAAGTAGCCACTGTTGGTCGTTATCCTCTAAGCCAGAGCCTGTTGTTCCGTTCCCCACCTGTTTGGTGCTTTACGTTTTGTTTGTTTGT
>JAYXIM010037539.1:0-24746 GCA_037575425.1 Anastrepha fraterculus | reverse complement strand
GTAATGCAAAGTTACTTCAAAAGCCACAAGGGCATTCTTTGCCTGTATAAGGCTTTTTGATAAGACATGGGGACTAAGCCCTAGAATGACCTCCTGGACATTCACCACAGTTATGAAACCCATATTCACTTATGCATCCTTAGCATGGTGCCCCAAGGTCAAGCAAAAAAAGACAGCAAACGAATTAAGCAAACTGCATTGCCTGGTATGTGTTGGTATTACAGGGGCTATGAAAACATGTCCCACGGATGCATTGGGTGTGCTCCTGAACATACCACCGCTTCCAATTCTAATTGAAAGGGAAGCTCGCTCGAGTGCCTTAAGATTGAAAGGTATATCTGAACTTAAAAGTGGGGATATGAAAGGACATTTAAAGATCTTAGAAGACTTCCTACATAGTCCCATTCTTCATAGGGATGATATACTATCACCCAAACCAATACTCTTCAGGAACTGCCAAGCTATAATTAATGAACGAACAGACTGGAGAACTAACTCTATCACTTTCAAACCTGGCTCCCAGCTATGGTTTACTGATGGGTAGAACAGGAGCAGGATTCAATGGGCCCAAATTCAAAAAATCGATTCCGATGGGATCCTACCCAACAATATTCCAGGCAGAAATACATGCCATTGAAATATGTGTGAGAGAATGCCTTAGAAGGAAAATGAGAGGTACTCACATCTACATACTTTCAGATAGCCAAGCGGCTCTAAAAGCCCTTATATCAACAACTATCACCTCTAAATTGATAAATGATTGCCTAAACCTTCTCAACACGTTAGGAAACCTCAACATAGTAACACTATGCTGGATTCCGGGACATGAAGGAAATGAAATGGCTGATAACCTTGCAAAACAAGGAGCAAATATGCAACTTACTGGTCCTGAGCCTTTCTGTGGACTGACAAAAGGCCACATTAATGAATTCCTTAGGAAATGGGAAGAAAGAAAACTTGCCGCACACTGGCTAAACTGTGCCGGTCAGCGTCAAGCCAAACTATTCCTAAGACCCAACAATGGAATATCTGACAAACTTCTCTCACTAAACAGAGTAGATATGCGTCTTTTAACAGGATATCTTACAGGTCACTGCAGCCTGAGGTACCATCTAAATAATATTGGTCTATCTGAGACCAATGTCTGCCGCTTTTGCGAAATGGACATAGAAAGCTCAGAACATGTGCTTTGTGCATGTCCTGCGTTGGGCAGACAAAGACTTCATCACCTTGGTGGTATCGTAGTATCTCCATGCAATCTTTGGAACAACAAACCCAAAATTGTGCTAAAATTTTTAAAAAGCCTAAAACTCTAGGGTTACAAAATAGGCCTTTCACAATAGAACAGCTCTGGGCGCAGTGCGTAATGGCCTTCTAATAATAATAATAATTATGACACACGTCTCTGTAGTACGGTGAAAGGTTAGAATGGTTAATTCCTGAGTAAAACCGCTAAAAAGGCTATAGAAAAGTGTGTGGCTACGCAAGTATCACAGGTGCTATGAGTACGACATCTGGTGATGCCCTTAATGCCATTCTGAACTTGCAACCTCTAAATCTTCAAATTCGAACGGAAACGATGAAGGCGACGTACAGGTTCAAGTTAAGCGGAGTCTTTGGGAAATGAAGAAAGCACTGGCCACTGTCAGATATACCACCAGTTGTCGGAGCGGTGCACATTGTTCTCGATGTCAGTGGACAACGTAAGGCACCCGACGTTACCTTCGGTAGGAAGTATGACATTTTAGTCCCAGTTAGAGATCAATGGTTAAGTGCAGGGAACTTATTAACGGGATATCAGCACACTTTCTACACCGACGGATCCAAAACCACTGATGGAAGCAGATCTGGATGGTACATAGACGAAGACACTAAGTACTCTTATGCTACAGGACAGATGACCACGGTATTCCTTATGGAAGTCTATGCCATCTTGAATGTGGCGTATTGGCTAATTGAGAAAAAGTGGCGGGGTAGCAGAATTGGAATTTGTAGTGACAGTCAAGCTGCACTGAAAAGCCTTGCTAACCCACGCTGCTCTTCGAAGTTAGTCAGTGAATGTAAGACGAAACTGAACAGTGTTGCAAAACACAACAAAGTTAGTCTTATGCCTGGTGCCTGAACATTGTGGTATTACAAGTAACGAATTAGCTGATAAACTAGCTAATGAAGGCTCTGTAAGTATGCTACCACGCCCTGAACACTTTCTTGGTGTCGATTCCGCATCGATTCAACTATGGATTGATGACTTTATGAGTTCTACCCACAGAGGTCGTTGATCTGGGTTGAATTCGTGTAGAGTAGGCAAGTACTTTGTGAAAGAACCAAACAGGAAAATAGCGACCTTTCTCCTAAAACTCAGCAGAAAGGACCTGAGAGTACTGGTGGGTGTAATCACAGGACACAACGCCTGTGGTCAGCATATGGTTGCCATAGGGGTCGTCGATAGCCCGATATGCCCATCCTGTCTTGAAGATGACGACACTGCAGAGCATTGCATCTCG
Source organism: Anastrepha fraterculus (assembly GCA_037575425.1). Taxonomy (NCBI): domain Eukaryota; kingdom Metazoa; phylum Arthropoda; class Insecta; order Diptera; family Tephritidae; genus Anastrepha; species Anastrepha fraterculus. The sequence continues at coordinate 22,242 of JAYXIM010037539.1, read as the reverse complement.
GTAGCTGTTTGGTGTTTTCCAGAATCAGACTTAGAATATTGGGTTGCGATATACTCAGTATTGATAAAGTTCATACCCTTCCTCTTCCGGATCTCTTAAGATTTATCAATGAATCCAAGAGATTTGTGGAAAAGTGACCTCAAACTAATTTATCCGTCTTACCGCCCACATTTTATCTTTCCTATCTCTATTTTTTCTACTGAAATCTGTTTGGGTGTAGTACAATGGTTTCCTGACTGAGTGCTTGGACTTATCCAACCCCCCACAAATCTAATATAATCTAATCTAATGCATCTATTACTCGCACACTTCGAGACTATAATTCATTATCCAATTCCAGCCTGATTGATTTTTTGTATTTTATGTACTCGTAAATCTAATTTTGTAAAAATTTTATATATAGTTGCTTCATATTGTAAAGGGTTTTCCAATAAGAGGTGTTAGTTTGAAAATTTTCCCGCGAAAGATCAATGATTTCGTTGCTTGTGTGGCACGTAGCGCCGTCTGAAAATAAACGTTGAAATACCATCCAATTTCGGCCATAAAAAATCGGTAATCATCTCTCGATTCACCGTAACTGTTGCTCCAGCTTCATTTACGAAAAAGTAAGGTCCAATGACTCCGCTGGACCATAAACCGCACCAAACAGTCACACGTTGAGGATAGAGAGGCTTTTCAGCAATAACTCTTGGATATTCTGAGTTCCAGATCCGACAATTTTGCTTGCTGACGAAGCCACCGAGGTGGAAATGGGTCTCATCACTCAAGATGATTTTTCGATGGAATTTCGCATCATTTTCATACATTTCAACGAGCCAATCAGCAAAGACACGACGTTGTTGATGATCGGCCGGCTTGAGTTCTTGTGTTAACTGTAACTAAAATAGAAAAAAAGTCGGATCCTTCAACTGACAAAAAACAAAAAAAAACAAAGAACTTGGCGTACAAGCAAAAGAAAAAATATAATTTTTTAAAATAATCTTAAAATCGAATATATCGAAAACGATTAAGTTTTGCGCATCATGCCAAACAATAAAATTAAAAGCAATAAGTATCTACGACGACTTTCCCGGTAACGCTGTATATCTCCCTGTATGAGGGACATTTCTGTCCGTCTGTCCGGCCGTCTGTGAGCACTGCAAACCAGCGAAAATTAATATATTCCATAGAAGTTTAGTGCAAATATACAAGGGGAAGTCTAAAATAAACAAGATTGGCGTCATATAAATATTTTTGATGGCGCCATATTTTTAATGAGATAGTGCGTTGGAAGTTACATCCCTAGCTGACCTCCAGTGAAAGCTTGGTGACATTCGGTTCAGTCGAAGCGAGGTTATTGCTTCTAAAGTGTTAGTATGTTTGTATCATCGGCACAAAAATGAATTTCGAACAAAGAGCTAATATCAAATTATGTTTTAAAATCGGTAAAACGTTAAACGAAACATTTGAATTGATGAAAAAAGTTTATGGCGATGATTGCCTATCTCGTGCCAGAGTTCATGAGTGGTTTACTCGTTTCAGAGATGGTTGTGAGGACATAAATGACAATGAACATACGGGCCGCCTAAAAATCACCGAAAACTCGATCGAAATTGTTCGTGTTTGTAATATTACTTGTTTTCCAAGTTAGGTTGGTATTGGAAATGCAATAACCACGGCCACCTGTCATATAACGGTGATTTTTAATTACGAATAAAAATCTAATCACAATTACTGAAATTTCACAGAAATGATAAATCTAAAGAAATAAATACGATGCAAGCAAAGTCTTGAAAAATGGAGGTCGCGCCTGCTTTTGGGTAAATGCGTTTATCTCGATAATGACTCACCCAAACTTGGTACACTTATTGCTCACCACCTTATTTACATTCGATATAAATACTATTGAGATCGGATGTAAAGAAAGCCCTCTTTTTATATGCTATAACATTCATTTTTATAAACTCAGTCATTTTTAAAAACAGTCAGCCCAAAATTAAGTTATACTAAAATGTGCGCGGGTATATGAATTTCAGTTCGGACGGAGTTATGCACTTCCTTACCTGTTTCGGTTGCAGCTGTTCCTTTTCTTTATTATTGCGCCATTGTTGTGTTGTTTCTAAAACGGATACCGTTGGAAAATGCTCAGCTATCAGGCTCATCACCATCATGATGCGCGGCAAATGGTGATTTCTCTGCTGCAACTCATTTCCTTTTTCTGATACATTTTCTTTTATTTTATACTTTTCATTTGTACTTTTTCCATGGCAATGTTTTGTTCCCGCTTTAGTTTTTTTCTTTTAATTTTTTTTTGCCAACCGTTTCGCGGTTATTGTTGTCGTCGGTGCTGTTGCAAATTTTTCTTTGCTAATTTTTTTTTAAATATTCGGTATTTGCATATTTTGTGCACATTCCGTATGGGTATATTATATACATATGTATATATGCACATGTGTACGGCTGTGTGCGTGCCATTTGCATGCACCGTTCCATAAACCGCCTTCACTCTTATTTCTCATTTTGTTATAAACAACAGTTCTACGAGCAGCTATCATCATCATCATCATCGGCCATGCCAGTTGTCGCATCATCGATGATGACTTGTGTTTTGTGTTTGTGTTGGTGCTTGCATCAGCGTCATCAGCAGTTGCGTTGAAGAACATGAAATTATTGCAGTCGGAACAACAAGTCTTGGCTTTTCATCCTTGTCCCGCTTTATTTCTTTCATTAAATTGAACGACGTCTTCTACCAGATGTCGCTCGCTAAAAATCGACAGTGTAAATACATACATACATTGTATATACTTACATATGTATATGAACAAGTATATAATATATGTATGTCGCTTTAAAAAATACATTTATATTTCACGAATATATGCACAATCGTTGGCCACTGCCAGTTTTGAACCCTTTAATGCCTTCGCAAGTGCTTTAAAGTTAAAAATTAGATTTTTTTGGTGAAAAAAAAAAACGAGAAACGGCCATTGCGCATTATTCAGTGGTCCGATATGGCATAAGAATTCATTTAGATTTAAAATCAATTTTATATTTAGTTATAGATTGGAATGCCTGAGCAATACTTCGAAAAAGGCATTCCAGCCTTGGCAGACCCACCTTATAGACCCAATAGAGAGCGACTGTGGCGCTTTCTCATTCCGCAATATGAATTTGCGCTTAAAACAACTATTCTGGGCGGTGTGCAGGAGGCCAAGGTAACTGAAACGGCGGTGCTGAATGGTTTAAATTTAAAGGATTATCATTGAATGATGGAAATGATTATGTAGAGTTACAGCAAGACTAATGTGAGGGTTAATATTAAAATTTTGCTGGAAACTTTATTTTTCTGTATTTCGAAACTACTATCCTTATTCAAATTTTCAGGTTCTTTAAGAAAATCCTGACGTTCTGTGAAAAAACTAAAGGCGCAGTTTTGCTATATTTGCCCTGCAGTTTCGCTCATACATATGAGCCCTTAATTTTCAAAATCGTATAAGTCAATAATTTAAAAAATCTAGTTTATCAGCTTTTTCATATCAAATCCTAATAAAATAACATAATCTGAAGAGATTAGCAGTAAGCCATGACAATTAACTCAATAAAATGTGTTTAGTTTTTGGTTCGTAAACAAAATACGGTTACAGTTTTTTTTTGATACGGAGTTCAACTTAAATTTTGATACTCCTCGTAAAGACACGTGCCAAAAGTGTGATTCGCTAAAACTGAAAATTGAAGCATCCGGTAATGAAGACGAGAAGTTGCATCTTATGGAAATTCATGATTCACGTCTTAACAGTGCCGAACAGGCTAGAAAAGCTTAACAGATGACATACAAAAAGCCAAAGATAACCCGAGTGAAATTTACGGATTCACATTTGATCTACAGACAGCACTTTCTTATGCAAAACTTTCTGTCTCGGTAACTTATTAATTAACGAGCTCACTACGTTGTCGCAACTCAGAAGATGAAACCGCCAAACATGTGATGGCATCAGGCCCAGGGGAGAACTACCACGGTAAGCATACTTTACCAGAGCATTAAATAAAGCTCAGGGTAAGCATACCAGAGGAAGAAACAAAGCTTAATAAAATATAGCAAATACTAAAATTGATTAAGGAAATTACGCTCAGAGAAATACTCTGAATCCAGCAAAGGGATTTTGTAGGTCACAGTGCCAAATCGCATCATAATAATTGTATGATAATAAAATAATAATAAAATTAAGCATATTACAAAAAAAAAAAGAACTTACTAAAACGATAAAGTGGGACAACTGGTAACACTAACGATTATCATCATCATTGTCCTGCAGAAGAAGATCGTTATTACTATTGTTATGCCCATAAGGCCCATTTCTTTCAGCAGTGTGCAAACCTTATCAACATTCATTTTCTTTTAAGTCTTCATTTGATCAGCGACAACTTTTTGATTGCAACTTCTTCATTTCCAATTACATTCGGCACAAATGACGGTATCTTATGCCCGCTGTCAGTAGCCTTAAACTCATATCTTGCGAACGACGCGCCATTGCGTTTCTATTTCTACTTCTGCTTGTTGTTTTTTGCTTTCATAAAGATAATATTATTCTATCGTAAGTGCTGCAGCGCTACCAATGCAATTATCGTCGTCGAAAAATATAGATGACATCGAGACGGTGACTTCTCTTATTGGCACTATGTACTATTCGCCACCGTTTCGTTAACATTCATCCTCTTCTTCTTAGCACGGCCTCTGCCTTAGCTACTTTTATAGGAAACGGTTTTAAAAACGAGGAGGTTACGCAATTCGATTGAAATTTTCTTGTTTTCGTGATACTTTAATCAATGGCTATAGTAAATCTACAGGCATTTTATTCTTCTTGGTAAAATGCCACTTAATAGTTTGTGCCGAGTTTTAGCGTACCATTCCTGCACTTGCGTTGTTGCCACGTTTAGGTTAACAGACTCCGCTGATTTCGTATCGGTTGCAAATTTAAGTCGGGCGTAAAAAGTAGTCGCCTACTCAGTCTACTTAGGTAGTGCATGAGACAGTGAATAAATCTCAGTACCATGAAAGCAAGGAATTAGCTGTTTACAGGAATTAGGAGTTTAGGTCGCATTGTTCCGAATTTTGTTTAAAAAACTGGGTGCGCGCTCTTCCCAGATCAAATTAATTCAATAATTGTGGGCATTTGAAGCCTCCTATCGAAATTCAAGCTTAAAAGCAGAAAATCGCTTGCTCAAGGAGTAGTATCGGGAGAGTCTTTCAAAATCGGCTGCTGTGGTAGAAGACAATGATACTATGCAAAAAGGATATAGATAAAGGATGAAGATAATATGCACGAAATTTCCTTACGGCGTTAGTTTTATCAGCATACATAGGATGGTGCATTAGCATTGAGAAGTGAAAAAGATTAGTTCCCGTCAAGCTTCTTATAATTTGACAAGAACTGAAAAGAGGGGGAAAAATGCACTCAATGAACCTGAACCTTTCAATTCGCGATATGTAATTAATTATAAGTCTATAAGAATTGTACGCAGGTTAAGCTAATAATTTAGCAGTCGCCTTTATATAAAAGAATAAATAGTTGCCTTACTCGATACCGGATGAACATCAAAAACGTCAAAGTGATGCGCGTACAACTTTTGTTGCAGCTTAAGAAATTTCATATTCTCGTTTACTAAGACGTGGTGAAGCAAAATTATATGAGACTCCATCCTAGCAGTAGATGAGCCTTTTTGAGTGGTCAAAAGTGTTCATAATCCCCACACACAAAGTCGTGCTACAACTTTGTTGGGATTTATTATATGATTTTTATCAATTCGACTAATGGTTGACTGTTGTATACCAATGTACTGCAATAAGTTAATACCTGGTTAAAAATAGGCGAATTTTCAAAGACGAAAGATACAAAAAAACAAGATTTTTCACACTTACAAACCATTCCGAAATCTTTTAAAATTCGTATTTCGTTTTGCATCTAAGTATGTGTCTACTTGAGGCTCTTAAAACAATAATCTTTATGTGCTAGCAAAAAAATAAAAACAAAAAATTGCTGTCGCTGAGATATACATATGTACATCGTATCGTGCACATACCGATTTTTTCATGTGTTAAAATTTGTCGCACTGCGTTAGATTTTCTTACATTTTGTATGGGATTCGTTCGAGCCTCTCAATAGTTCAGGACATGCATATATGTGGCTACAACTTTCCGAAATTATTATTTTGGTTTTTGCTAGTTTTCTGATAATATATGAAGGCCTACAACTTAACTCAAGAAATAAAGAGACATTCAGTTATCGTCCCAATATCAAATCGATGGAAAGATATTTAATAAGTTAATGTTGTGTAAAAAAATCGTGAAATTTCATTCAATTTTGTTCAAAATAAAAGCCAATTAATTTCACGCTCAAGTTGTCCTCAAATACCGTATGCGCCCGTGTGCTCCCAATATAAGATTATTTGCGGGCAGATGATTATTTATGTGGATTATCAGAAAACGCTTATATGTATGACATCTTTTGGTAACTTACACCGAAATTTTCCGGAAAATATTTTCGTATAACCTTTTAGAATTAAAATATATTCAAAATTACTTTATTTTATCTTTTTCTTAAAGATGGGTCAAATATACAAGTATGTAAAAAGAGAAGATGGAATGTTAAAATGTGCCACGAAATTCCCCTATAGAGCATCGCAATAAAATTTCTTTTAGAACTTACATATGTATAACACTTTGCACATATGAACTCGTATAAACCTCTTTTCGCCAAGCATTACCAAGTGGCGAATAGATGAAGCAACTGGTATAAACGAACATATGGCAATGCGGGAAGAGAGCCGTCTTAAATCACACATTACAAACATATATGGCAGTGTATTATACCAGTCTAATGAGGTTGAAACTGTAGGCCCCTCCATTTATGGAACAACATCAAGACGCACACCACAAATAGGAGGAAGATATATATATATAATCTTGGATAAGAAACTGACTTGGGAGACACACTTTTCACTGAAGGTGAATCGGGAATTAAGGATTTTTCAGCAATGCCGTAGAGCCTTTGGTAAATCCTGGGGTCTGAAACCTGCTGTCGTCCTATGGATATACACAGCACTTATCAGACCAATCCTCATTTACGCTTATGTGGTCTGGTGGCGACGAAGCAGGCTGCAAAGAAATGTATGTTTATGCATCACGGGTGCCATGAATACAACCTCTGGCGATGCCCTAATGCTCAACTTGATTTGCTCCCCTTGGATCTTAAGATACAACAGGAAGCAATAAAAGCAATGTGTAGACTCCATAAATCTGGTTTCTGGCACGTAGATGGAACTTCGGGTCACAGAGAAATCTTTAAGTTGCTATCTGAGCAGTATCCACTGTTTTTGGCACCTAAAGACGACCTGATACCCCTAGTTTCATTTGGAAGAAAATTTGTGGCAGATTTCCCTTCCGTATGCAATGGAGCATTCCAGAATGCATTCAGGGAGGTTTGACGGATATTTTCATTACCAATGGGCCCAAGAATGAAATAGGGTCTGGAGCCGGAAGGTACTTAAACGATAATAATAAGTATCACTATGCATGGAGGAAATGGCAACTGTTTTCCAAACGGAAGTTTTTGCCATCCTGAAAGTAGCCGAATGCTGACGGAGCGGGAAACAGATTGGAGTTTTCAGTGACAGTCAGGGCCCTGGAGAACGCGAAGCAAACCTCAAAGATTGTTCAAGAATGTAAGAAGAAGCTTAATTCTGTCGCAAGGCAGAACCGGCTTGTACTTACACATCTGGGTTCCAGTATACTCCGGTGTTCAAGGAGACGATTTTGCTGATGAATTTGCCAAGCGGTTCCCCACAAGGGCCAGAACCAATAATCGGAATTAGTTCCGCAGGAATCAAGAATTGGATCAGCGATTATGTAGGCAATCTACATAAAGAGCAATGGTCCGGTCTAGAGCGCTGCAGAAGTGCAAAGTGTTTTGTGACAAGCCCGAACAGAAAACTGTCGGACTTTCTTTTAAAACTTGGAAGCAAAGACGTTCGGTTGATGGTCAGCATCATTACAAGACACAACCCATGGGGTCAGCATATGATCAGCATTGGAATCATTGAGGACCCTGCCTTGCTTGAAGGAGGCGGATAGCACTGAGCACTTTCTCTGGGAGTGTCCTGTCTTTGCTAGAGCACGACTACGAGTTTTGGGTTCCGGTGTCGTGAAGATGAATAATATTCGTTCTCTAAAACTGCATAATGTTTACAGATTGCCAAAGAATCTTCTTCTTCTTCAATTTCAAAACCACACAAAATTCAGTGCATATCACCAAATGCATTTGAAATTATAAAATATGTATTTTTTTCCAATCATTTCATTCATATATCCAAGTATGTCTACTATAGCATAACAAAATTACCAGCATAGCCGCTGTTTACGTTGTTTCGTTGCTGTCAGAACAACGACTGATTATGAGTGGAAGAATACAAGCTTTGCCTGGTGTAATACGAGTATAAATATTGCAAGATTTCTGTGCCCAAATTTTGAAGATTGTTAGCATATGTAAAAAAACCTGAGACGAGCTTAGTATATTTTTTTGTGTTCCTTTTTTTTTTGTTCACTCCTGTCGGGAGCATAGGGCCTCGACAGGACTCAGTCTTGCGTTGGTTTCTTTAATCTGTTTTGTTTTTGTTTTTTGCTTTTTTTGTTTTTGTTTTGATTTCTGACAGGGTAGGTGATTAGCCTGCCGCTACCAGTCATAAGTAGTGGAAATGCCCATCTGTCGTTGCTTAGGAAGAACGCCTTCTTTCTGCTTGGAGCGCCATCTGTGTCTCACTTTTTTATGGCAGAAGGATCGCACAGATGGTTGAGGACTTCGTTAAATTTGGTGTGACTGCGCTTTTATCGCGATTGCCCGCTTCCTCTTGCTGGCGCCACTGATGCAGCTTAATATATACAAAACTTTTTATGTATGGACTACAAGTCTCTTTCATTCTAAAAATATTCGGAATTGAAAAAATGGAAAATTTTACATCGTGATTTATGTAATATGTATGTAGCTTGTGCAAGGATTGAAGCCAAATTACCATCGTTTGCGTCGCTGTTTCGCTGATTGGTCTCATTTAAATTTATTATTCAGATTTATTGGAAAAAGTAGTAAAAAGTTCGATCGAACGAGCTCGTAGCCGCGGCGGACATATGCCGGATGTCATATACAAAAAATATATATTATATATTAAAGTGATTTTAAACTGAATAATATTATAGCTGGAATAATATTCTTACTCTTCTCTCAATTTGTTTAGTTTGTGGCAATCAACAACAATCAAGCGCCTTCGATCGATCAATCGGCTTAGCTCTCATCCTCAGTTGGTTGCTCTTTACAATGATGTAAAAAACAAGCAATGCTTCTCTCTGTAAACTTACATGTTGGAGTATAATATTTGTTGTTATGCTGTTATTGTTCAGTACGCTCATTCGTTCTCTATGCAATGCACTTATTTCGAATTATAATTTACAGAAAAGGGTTTTTCGTGCGCACACGTTTCGTTTACACTCCAAATGTTGCCGAAGAAGAAGATGATGATGATGATGATTTTTTCACTTAGCTCGAAATTCGTTTGTGTTCAAATTGTAATCAAATTTGGACGTTTCTATTTCTCTAAAAGCTTTATTTGAATCGGTTTCTTTTTGTGTCACCAGTTTGCTTCTATTCTACTGCAAGACAAGATGTTACAGCTGTTGCACGACGTTGCTATTGCTCTGCATGTATCCTTAGCTGATGCAAATGCAGTCATTGAGTTGTGAAAATATTGTTTTATCAATTTTGAATAGAGTGAATCTCATTTCATTCAAAGCACGCGAAATAACCGTTGAATCATAATGGTATTTTGGAAAATGTTTTTTTATCTAAAATCAACTCGTTCACTCAGAGATATAGTAGATTTCATGCTTGTAATTCTTTTTAATATTTCAATGTATTTTTGATTTGTAATGATGTGCCTGTATGAACTTATCTAAATAATTTTTTTCTATTTTTATTTTCAGGTAAGCTTATATACATTTATCAGTAATTATGCTTAGAAGTGACAACACTGGTAAGTTATTTGTTACTACTTATTATTATGCGGAGATTTAGCACTGGCTCTAGAAATATCTTTTCCCTCCATTCATGGATTCAGAGTATTTTTCTGAGCCCAAACTCTTCAACAAAATTTAATACAATGACGAGAGTGTTTCTTTCGTCACCAAGCTGTTTCTTTAGCTGTTTCGCTCAGCCTGAAAACCAGTCATGAAATTTTTCTTTAACAAAACCTTTTTTTTTGAAAATGCTTTTTATTTCTTATTCTGTAAACTAGAGCATACCGGTAATATATTTTAAAATGATTATTGACATCTATTTTTTTCGGTTATTTTCAAAAAAAAGTTTAAAAAAGTTGTAATCCTGCGCGACAAAACAATTGCAGCTTTAAACGGTGAAAATATTCAATGCCACGCTTCGCTTTCTAACTTTATTCAAATTATTTTTATCGAGACATTTGCTGCGCATCATTTGCGCGCAGGTCTTTGTTCTGACAACACGCCCTTCTTTGAGAAACCTTGGTAAAGTAAGAAATGGCTCCAAAAAAATGGGGAAGCGCTGCGCGCGTGTTATTAATGACTATACTAACGGAGGAGAGGCAGATCTATGTATGTGTGTCTGCAGCGACAGCTAAGCTGCGCTCATGGCCTTAGACACCCCACCAACCAGATCAGCAGTAGTTGAGTACTGTAAATACAGTTTAAACTATGTCGGTAGACATAATAGCCTGATGCTAACATGGGTCCCGGGACACGTGGGTATCGCGGGTAACGAGATCTCTGAATATTTAGCCAAAATTGGCTCTGAGGCCAACTTTCTTGGCCCGGAGCCCATTCTGCCACTCCCACAAGCGGGCTTAGCAGGCTGCAGATGGACTAAACTGATGTTACTTGTCATGTCTGACCGACTGTCGTAGTTCCTCCTGTCACTAAGCAAAGGGGACTGTAGCAGGCTGGTAGGACTGATGACGGGCCACTTTCTATGGGCAAATCACTTGGAAAAGGTGGGCATCTCAGACAGTGCACTCTGCTCAGCATGTGGAGAGGAGGATGAGACGGCGGACCACTTCCTGTGCGTCTGCCCCGCCTTCGCTCGAATTAGGTTAGATGTCTATGGCACTGATGTGGTAAGAGGCGATCACCTTGGCTCCTTGGCACCACAAGATCTACTCAGATTTCTTCGGAGGTCGAGTAGATTTAAAAAAATATTTAAAAGGGGATCCAAGTGCAGTACAATGGATTTAATTGCGTCTGAGTGCTGTACTGGCTATCTGTTCCGACAAAAAAAAAAAAATACTAACGGAGCTTCTCAAGAGGGCATTTCTATAAAATATTATATCCATAACTCGCAAATTTCACTTATTACGAACTGTATACAAAAACAAAGCTGTTTCAGTAGTGCATGGAGGCCGACCAAAAAAGAAATAAAAAAATAAAAAATATAAACTAACCGAAGAGTTGGTACTGAAATTTTAAGCGAGATACAGACATTTTCGTGTAAAAGTAAACTAATTTATTAATCTGTTCAAGAACTGCCGCTCGTCGCCTGACCGAGACTGATTTACGTAGTAGCGACCCGCATAGAAACCGCTGACTATTGTGGCCTCTGGTCACGGTCAAGCATTGTTTGACAAGAACTTTATATGTGTGCGTGTCGGGTGCTTGACGCTAATATCTAAAATTTTTGATTTGTACCGACAACAAGTATGTGTGACACGACGACACTCGACTGCACTAACACACACAAAGCTCAGTCAAGCATGCTTGACCGTCGCCAGAGGCCATTAAACGTAACCAGTAAAAACGGTTGTAGTTCGCTGGCCCGCATGCAAGCAGTGTTGCCAATTTAGCGACTTTGTCGCTAGAATTGACGACTTTTGCTTGAGTCAAAAAAAGTTTTGACGACAAAAATGATTTAGCGACTTATCTGGCGATTTCTGGAGAGCAAATCAAAACCGTTTTAGGCAATAGATACTTTTCTGTCAACTTGATTACGCGTGAATGCCCTTTACCTTCCATACTCTAGAGTAGCAGTTTACTGACTATATGTAGATAAAATAACGCACTACCTATTGGTGTGTTATCGTCGATAAATTATCGATCTATAATTGAAATTTTAAATTTATAAACTAATATTTTTCCATAAAAATTTAAGATGACAATCTTTAATGGACACTTAATAAAATAAAAAAATAAAATAAAAAAAAAATCGATTTTGTTTTTCATGTTATGATAGTTTATACTGTCAAAAATATACCTGCAAATTTTTATATTGAAATTCGTTGTAGTTCAGCCGTTACAGTCCTTTAAAACGAGACCGGTTTGGAGTACGACGCCCAGGTATAGGGTGTTTTTTTAGAGGTTAGGTTTTCAAGTTGGCACTACTTTTTTCGTAGATGGTCTTTTTGACAGCTGTCACTTGATTTATGCTCAGTTTGGTTTGCCATTTCATAATGAATAGACTTACACCTGAACAACGTTTGCAAATCGTGCAAATTTATTACGAAAATAATGGTTCGGTTCGTGCGACGCATCGAAGAAAATTTTGTTCAGCGATGAAGCTCACTTTTGGTTGAATGGGTATCATTTTTAAAACATAATGGCAAACCCTTATCTTTATAATAAAGCAAAAATCTTGGCCATAACATTAAATTATATACGTTTTACTTCATCTTGAAAACCTAACCTCTAAAAAAACACCCTATATAAGCGCGTTAACCGTGTTTTTTTCGGAGCTATTTTTTCCGAGTTGGCGTTGATAATTTCTCAAAAAGTACTGAACCGCTTGATTTGCATTTTTAACCCTACAGTAGTCGCGCGGTCTACATATGTATGTAATCCACCATTGTTAAATTTAAAATTTCTTGAAAATCGTGCATTGATTTCATCGGAGATTTTTGCTACTTGTAACTAACAAATAGAGAGTCACTCTCAGTGTTCCGCTGTTCATTGTCGTGTGCAGTTATGTCGCTAGAGGTTCGTGAAATTCATGGTCTACGTATGTATGCCGCGCGACCGATTACGTAAGTATTTTGAATTAGGTTTTACGCTAATAGCTAGTTATATTTTGTAAAGAAAAGTGGACTTTTGGCATACTTTTTCATTTTAAAATTTCGTGGAACTTTTCTGATAATATTTACATATGTATGCTACTCTGCTGAAATGACTTTGGACGAAAAACTCTTGTCCTTCAGAGGGCGTTGTTCTTTTCGGCAGTATATTCCAAATAAACCTGCTAAGTATGGACTGACAGTTTTTGCACTTGTAGATGTTCATTACCCATACACCTATAACTTAGAAATTTACGCCGGCCAACAACCCGAAAGTCCATTTCGGTTCAGCAACGAGAGATTTGATATCGTGATGAGAATGGTGCAACCAATTTTGAATAGACATATCAATATTACTATGGACAATTGGTTTTCCTCTCTCAAAATTGCAAAGCAATTATTTGATAATGGATTGGATAAATGATTTTACAATGGTTGCTACCGTTCGAACAGATAAAAGAGAAGTTCCCCGGGAATTTAGCTAGAGGTGGTAATAGCCATGTCTACAATGCACAACGATACAGCGATTGATCCTGACACCGGAGATCACCAAAGATTAACACTTACCACGCTACGTAGAACACTGACATTTAAAATAAAGGACTTCCTGGATCTTCCACAAGTTGTAACTCACCAAGGTCCAACGCACAATAACTACATCGGTCGTTGCTACGATTGTGGAAGGGCCCGTAATAAAAGCACCCGTAAAGTGTGTAACGCTTGCAATAAACGCATTTGTCCTGATCATTCCAGGACTGTATGTTTGTCATGTTTCGAAAACAATTAAAACATCTCAATTATCTTCTGGTTATTTTATATATATTTTATACTTTTGTGAAGTATCTTAATTTTTTGTTAAAAAATGAAGTTTTGGTTTTTATTTATTTTATGTAAGAACAGAAAGTTTATTTATGTTATTTTTGATTAATAATAATAAATTAGGCAATAACAAGAATATTTAAAACAAAAGCAATGGAAGAATTTAATAATTTATCTTTTGTTTTTTTAATTTTAAAATGGATTACATACAGTGGCACAGTAAAGTCTACATACCCCATTGAAAAGCGAGGTTTAGAGATTTCTGTGAACATTGTAGCATTAGAATATATTCCAAGCAAATCCAATCTAACAACAAACAATAAATTTTAACAAAAAAATTTTAATCCAAAAATATTTATTAACAAAAACAAACAAAATTCATTTTCCAAACACAGAAAAGTCTGCATACTTTGTAAAAAGAATGTGTTTCACTTAAAAGGAAATAAAAAGACAACAGAATTAATACTTGGTGGGTCCGCCACGACTTTCTAGAACAACATTTAATCTATTTTGCATGGAATTTTCCAATACTTTTGTGTAATTATTCCAAATTAAATTCCACTCTTCAAGTAAAGCATTTTTGAGGTCCTGTTTATTTTTAATTGTCCTTTTCCTAATGCGACGATCCAATTCATCCCATAAATTCTCTAGGGGGTTCAAATCCGGTGACTGGGGTGGGGAATGAAGTTGATGGGGCACATTATATAGTAGCCATTCTTTGACAACACCAGTGGTATGTTTTGGGTCGTTATCTTGCTGAAAGTACCAACCCGCCGTAAGACCCAGTTTACTCGCGGATTGCTTCAATTTATCTTTGAGAATGTCCAAATATACCATGCGATCCATATTAATATCAATAAATGTTAAATTACCCACCCCAGCCACTGACATGCAGCCCCAAACCATTATGGAGCCACCACCGTGCTTCACCGTAGGAAGCAAGTTTTTGGGCAATAATGCTTCATTATTTCGACGCCATACTTTTTGTTTGCCATCATAGCCAAACAAGTTGAACTTGCTTTCGTCACTAAATAAAACATTAGCCCAAAAATCTTCGTATGCATGAATATATTTCTTGGCAAATTCGACTCGTTTCTCCATATTTATTTTGCTGATGAATGGCTTCTTTCGAAGCCACGGTTGTGGATTCCATTGCTTCTCAATAAATGTCTCACCGTTTCTGGATGCACTGAAGCAATATCCTGATTTTCCAGGGTTTTTGCAATTTCTATTGCTGTTATTCTTGGATTTTCTTGCACGTCTAACAATATTTTTCGCTTAGCACGAGGAGTCAGTTTAGGTGGGCGACCACTTCTTGGTTTGTTTTCTACACTATTAGTGTGAATATATTTCCGAATAATTGTTTGAATGCTTGATTTTGGATGTCCGACCAGTCCAATCTCTCTTAAAGATTTTTTTTCCTTATAATATTTCACAATTAGCTCACGTACTTTAACGCAGATTTCTTTACCCATTTTGGTTAAATTAACACAGCTACAATATTAATATCGAAGAACTAAACTTCTTTCTAACTAACGGTATCTAGTAAAGACGCCTGAAGTGATTGGTAGCACTGTTTGAGTACAGAACTGCATTTTGTGTACCCCACTACAAAGCCGTATGCAGACTTTTCTGTGTTTGGAAAATGAATTTTGTTTGTTTTTGTTAATAAATGTTTTTGGATTAAAATTTTTTTGTTAAAATTCATTGTTTGTTGTTAGATTGAATTTGTTTGGAATATATTCTAATGCTACAATGTTCACAGAAATCTCCAAACCTCGCTTTTCAATGGGGTATGTAGACTTTACTGTGCCACTGTATGTAGACCGCGCGACCAATTACGTCAGTTTCAGGGGCGCGACTACTGTAGGGTTAATATGTTATTGAGTAGAGTTGTAGCTCCCGCAGGTAGCATAATTTTAATTTTATAATCAATTTTTCTATTTTTTTTCCAATAAACAGATAAAACATCTAGAAATTTGTTTTTTTTGCAAATCTGCTACCCACCATAGCGACATATCTCTTGATGAATAATCGACCGAATTTTTTATCAGACGTTTCTGAGCAGCCCAGTCAGTTACACCAGTGGCACAAATGGCGTACAAATAAAAGAAGTTTGTTTTGCTATAAAAAATTTAATAAATATACTACATATGTATGCATATTTTCCAAATCCACTTCAAACAATTTTTCTTGTCCAATATTTTCATATGAAAAGATTTATCTTGGTATTTATGCCTGTTTTATTAATTTTTTTAACTGTAAACTATGAATATTTATTCAGTACCACTCTATTGTATAATAATACTGTTAAAATGATAAGAGAAGCTACTTTATATGAAATAATGACCATATAAAAACACAAAAAAGGGGAGATAATCCTTTGATGGTTGATGCTGCTTTTTGTACAAATAATTGATAATTGCATCATTGTAAACCCTGCTCTACATGTGACCCAGGCTTACATAGGTCGACTTGTGTGAAAATTCCGGAAATTGCTTAAATTACATAAAACAAGCCCTTATCTAATTGCGACAGTTTTTAAGCCCTTTTTTATATACGTTTCTATGTAAATACGTATGTATGTATGCATTTGTTTGTGCTCGTTTATCATATTGGTTCCGCAGTTCTGCGTATAATTAAAGGCAAATACCGCTATGAAGTATTTGCACTCCAGTTTAAATGTTCAATGCAAACAATACACCAGTTATCGAATAATTACACTGTGCTAGAAAAATGAACTTTACCAAAAATATTTGAGGCATGCTGAATCTAATACATACGAGTATATTTATATACTTGTATGTATAGCATATGAATTGCTGTTTTATGTGTACCCACCTACGGTATGTAACGAAAAAAGGTGAGCTAAAATGTTATGTTAAATGAGCTGTATTTATGGTAATTTTCGAAGAATATATTAAAATATTCATTGCAAGAAATGTTAAAAAAATTAGGTCGGGTTACCAACTATTAAGAAAAAATTGCAAATAGGGTATTGAAATATACTAACAATAGTGCCATCAAACGAATGGGTTTGAAAAAAATATATACCACACTTTTATGAAAAAATATATACCATACTTTTATGGTACTTTTTACTAGGAAGTACCAGGTCCCGGTGTGGAACCTCCCGAAGCTAAGCAGCAACGAACTACATCTCAAAGACCATGCGAGGTACCTCGGAGTAATACTGGACCGTAAATTGCTGTGGAAGCACAATGTTGAGGAAAGGGTGAAAGGCCAGTAATGTGTTGTACGCATGTAAAAGAATGCTGGACGTTACTTGGGGTCTATCACCCTCTTTGATGCATTGGTGCTACATGACAGTAGTTAGACCGATATTGCTGTATGGAGGACTGCTAGTATGGTGGAGGACTGCTAGTATGGTGGACTCGAACAAGAAAACTGACACACTTAATGCTGGAAAGGATTCAACGTGCATAACAGGAGCGATGAAAACCACTCCAACGGCGGCGCTGGAAATGATACTCAGCATGCCACCTATTGACCGTATGGCGGAAAACCTGGCAGCGAAATCCGCGAGAAGGTTAGTGGCTGCTAGGGTATTCACCTGCAGAACCTTCGGGCACAGCTCAATAGGAAAGTGGAGCTCAGGTTGCACAGACTATATGACTCCGTACTTTAATTGGAAGACAAGGTTTCGTGCTACAATTGAAGAGGAGGGATGGCATGAAGCCTGGCTATAGGACTTTTCACCTTTATAAAACTTTAGACGGAGTTGGAGCGGGTATTTACTGCTCAAAACTAGGGATAAGGCAGCCTATCAAGCTGCCGGACCACAGCAGTATTTTCCAAGCGGAAGTTTTTGCTGAGGGGAAAGCCGCGGAGCTAGCCTACACAAGAACTAGAAAGAAGTCAACAATTAATATATAAGTCGACAGTCAAACAGCAATAAAAGCAATAATCTCATATTGTATTAAGTCCAAAAATGTTCAATGGAGCCGGGAGGCCATAGAAAGGGTAGCCACAAACAGCAGGCTGCATATCTATTGGATACCTGGTCACAAAGGCATTATGCTGAACGAAATAGTAGATGAGATAGCAAAAAGTGTTGTTAGACTACCATTTGAACAAGAGAACGACATACCAAAACCGCTAAATACAATACACAATGAAATGGACGACTACATGAAAAAGCGAGGGGAAGCTAGGTGGACTAATTTGACCACGTCCCAAACAGCAAAAGTTATGTGCAGAACTAACCACAAAAACCTGACTCAATAGATACTTACGCTCTCGCGAAAGGACTGCAGAAGTATTATAGGTATGCTTAAAGGTCATAATCTATTGGCTGCATACGCGTACAAGGTAGGGATTGCTAACACGGACAAATGCAGGAAATGCAGAGAGGATATTGAGGAAACTTTAGAGCACTTTCTGTGCGTCTGTTCGGCAGTATTAAAAACGCGTTTAAAATGCCTGGGAGCCCCATTGTTTGACGGTCTGGAGGACGTCTCAAAAGCGGATCTCCTAGCTCTGCTTAGATTCGCCAAAATCATGGATGTCTACAGGACGTCTACTTTCAGTATTCACAGAGGTCGATTTCCATCTGGTATCGCTAGGGACCAAAAGGTCTATGTGTGGCTTATTGGCAACCAGGCTAACCCAACCTAACATTTATGTAGAGTTGGCACCTATCAAAAAGGTTAAATCATGTTTTGTTATTGAATGTTCAAATTAAAATGTTGGATGAGTCACAAATTTCTCGTTATGTGCTGAAGAAATTTCAGGCAAAATTCTACTCTAAACTACACTCTTGAAATTCTTCTAAAAACTCTGATTAATCTAAAAGAGCTCGATAATTTCCCTTTACTAGTAGTTACATGTGTGGTACAGCTGACCAGTAGGCGGCTTAAGGAACTTAATTTAAGAAAATTTTGATTTTATATATTTAATTTTATTCTTTAAAAATAAATGCTTCACATCCTTAAAAACTATTCTTTCGATTTATTTTCAAAATGCTTTTCGCCTTCTCACTGTCGTCAGAAAATCTTTTTCTCTGTAACTCTATTATTAAATTACAAATTAGCAGGAAAAGTCACTGGGTAGTTGGTCAATTTCTGTGAATCCCTTTACAGCTTTCAAGGTTGTGAGAGGTCGTTTTGTTGTACAGAAATATGTAGCACTCTTTTCACGTAACTTCTGCACCACTGCCTGCGTGCCTGGGCTAGTAAATTTGCGTAGTTAATTAAGGCATTCATTGCCCTTCTATATAAATAATCAAAGATTAAAATCTCCTCGCTGCCCCTCTTCGAATGTGACTTTTTACTTTTAGTGTTTTTGGTGTGACCTTTGTCCTATTTTTATCAACTGCGTCGACATCGATAATAGATTACAAGATTTGACGAAGTTGTGAGACTAACTTTGGCTGCTTCATCATTGGCGATATGCCAGAGAGAACGAGAGAGAGAGAGAGAGAAAGAGAGAGAAAGAGAGAGAGAGGCGAATGTGTAAAGTGATACTTCAACACAATCACTCCTCTAATCACTCGTTGTCCAGACGGCAACACAGTAATATGAGCAGCGGTTGCATTGAGAGCCGGAGATTCTGATGGTGGCTACACATTTTATATTCTCTCTGCCGTGCGTCACAATGCTGTTGCAAATCATGATGGAAAGAATAATTAGATGGCGCCTATCGTGGTACCGTTACTTTGCTCTCAGCGAATTTGACAAAGAGTGAACCGTTTATTAGCACCAGTATGGCCAGATTACCATTTTCGCGACTTCATTTAGCATTTTTTCTTGTTATTTAGTCTCGGAGTTTTAGTTCGTTTTTCATGACATTTTTCTAGCCTGTTCTAATTAAAATGTAATGTTTATAGTTTTGTAAAATATACATTTTTTAATAATTAGTTCAATAATTCACTCAGTTTTATTGAGCTCTACTTTTTTTAACATCTGGTCGCATTGCCCGTGATTGCGGCTATTGTTGGTGTTCAGCCAAATCTCTCACTCGCTACTGCAGCTTTGGATATAAAAACGCCCTAAATTGCCCATTTCAAGAAAATGAAATACTAAATTTTTATTGAATTACTTAAAGAATTTTGTATGCGTGACAAAATGTGTTTTTTTTTTTTGAGAAATGTGTTATGGTTAGGTACAATCTAATTTATGAGTTTTTTGTTAAGAGAACAACTTTTTTGCTATATTACAGGTTATGTAACGAGGTAAAGTAAAAATGTCTTTCTGGTTTCTTCAGTATTTTCTGGTACTTTTTGCTTATTTTTACTATGAATACACCTCTTGATGCCCTATGTCGCACTAAGGATTGAGGATAGGAAGAAACGACTACACCTCTATAGTTTTAATCGCATTCAATAAATTCAAACGCTTTGTAAAATGTGTAAAAAGGTTTTGAATGTTGAGAGAAAAAAATCAAATATTTTTGCATAACCCCAAAAGGAGCAAACAATTAAATTTGAACTTTCAAAATATCAAATTTTATAAGAATCAACAAATTTTCATTAGCTGTAAAATCTTCTCAGAGTGACCTTTTTAACCCCAAACATTTTGCATTTTGATATAATATAAAAAAGCTCTAAATTTATTGCGAAGACCAAATGGTTGGTAACACTGCACAACTTGGCTAATGTGACGTCACGCACTCTCTGATGGGCACAATCTTGTTTCTGTCTTTCTTGGTTGCAAATTTCGTCCAAATCACTATGACACAACTCCAAACCTCCTCACATCCCTCCATTCCTGTAATTTTCTCATATTTAAATATTCATGCCAGATCTCTTCAATTTATTTTTTGTTAACTTGTAGTTTTTCTGTTATGTACTGTAGGTATTTTCTTCACTGATCGCCTTCATTGCTATTGAAATAGCCAATCCCAGTTTTTTTATAATTGCACTTGTACATCTGTGTTCCTAATAATAACAGCGCGCCATAGGGTAAAACTTTATTTGTCTATTTAAATTACGACTTCACTATAATTTAATTGCATTGTTTTAATTTTCTATAAAAACATAGTTCATAAGACAATAACTGCAACGCTTTTCATGCCAGCGTTTCATTCAGTTCTCGGAACATTTCTGGAACTCTATTTAGGTACGCGTGTCTTCCATTTTTTTATTAATTCCTTTGGCTTTTAAAACGCGTTCGCTGTTGTGCTTTTTGAAGAGATCAAACATAAAAAAATAGCAAGGAGCCATATCAGGTAAAGTCGATTACTGTTGCGTGGTATGCGTTTCGTTCTTGGTCAAAAATTCACGCATAATGAGGCACTGTGCGACCGTGCGTTGTGAAGGCGCCGAATTGCACGAGTTGTTTTCCCACAAATCTTTTCCTTTTTGGTGAATTGCCTCAACGTCATAACGACCAAATAACAGTTCTTATTAACTGTCTGATCTTCAGACAAAAATCGTGGTGTACAATACCTTTGTAATCCATAAAAACCGTAAGCTTTCTTTTTGTCTGAAAACAAAGTGGTTTTTTTTGGTCTTGGTTCCACTCATTGGGGTGATGTCTGGATTGCATATCGCTTTCGTCTCGCCTACAATGCTGATGCGTTTAATGAATGTTGAGTCCGATTCAGACTTGATAATCCTGTCTTTGGCGACTTCAACCCGATGCTTTTTTACATGAAATTCAGGTCGTCCCGGTTGGTCCTAACTTTGCAGGAACACGACGCAAACCCATATTATTAACTACAATGCTCTGAATGGGTCGATAAGTAATGCTCAAGTCCTCCACCGGCTCTCTGATGGTTGATTTGCGGTTATTGATCCTTTAAC
Source organism: Anastrepha fraterculus (assembly GCA_037575425.1). Taxonomy (NCBI): domain Eukaryota; kingdom Metazoa; phylum Arthropoda; class Insecta; order Diptera; family Tephritidae; genus Anastrepha; species Anastrepha fraterculus. Next base: position 572 of record JAYXIM010037539.1, on the reverse strand, counting down.
TCAATTGATGTTGTCATCAGTTTTCGATGTCGTCAGAGTATCATTACCGAAACAGTTTCCGAATACGTCTGAGGTTTTCCCACTCCTGAATCCATTTTTAATGCAAAATTTAATACAAATTCACATCTGTTTTTAAAACTGTAAAAAATCGAAAGCCCGTTCAGAGGTGGATTTACTCAAGACGGTGTCATCTTTACAAATTTCAAGCAATGATCATTCAATTTTGGTAAAAATGTTTATCATAGATGTCGGATCTAACAAAAAAAAAAGAAGCAGAATTCAAATGGGTGGATTTAAATCTGGCGGTTGTTATGGGAAATTTTTGATTTCATCAGCCGTCTGGCATATATTGAAACTTTCTTTGCTTGGGTCACTTTATATGGGTTAGCTTTTAATTCGGAGTTAAAATTATGAAAAACTTCTATTCTATTTATATTTCTATCCTGCCGGTCCAAATTTAGTTAGAAAAATATATGTACGAGTATATGTGATCTAGTATTCTATTCTATCTTATTTGAAAAAAAAAAAAAAAAATTGTTAACTAGTGTATTCGAACTGCTGGATAGCTACAC
>JAYXIM010037538.1:0-24779 GCA_037575425.1 Anastrepha fraterculus | reverse complement strand
TTATATTATATTTCACTTCTTTGGCCGAAAAATAACTGGCCTTAGCGAGAGTTCATTAAGAGCAAATTAATTCAAATAAAAATAAAACATAAAGCAGAACACAGGTCGGGGGGAAAATTGCCTTATAATGAATTCCTCGTGAACGAATCATTCCCATCATTCAAAATAAAAAGCGAAAACAATGTTGGGGAAATATACACTTTTTTTTTGTAACGTACTGTAATTTGTGGTAATGATTTGTTCACATGAAGTTTACGTTTAGGCCGTTTCCTATTCCATCGATTTTCTTCATGTTTCTAAATTTCAAATAAAAGTTCCCAAATTCTTGATTTCTAGAAGAAATTATTTGAAATTTTACCAAAAATATTTGTAAATTGATTGTTCTTCGAATTTTTTTTTAATGCTAAAACAGCTTTTGAAAGCTGCCTCCCCTCCTTATTCGCAAAGCATATTTAAATGAATTCCTTTGCCGGGACATTTAAAATTTTTCAAAAAAAGGATATGATAATTTTAAAACATACTATTTGGAAAGCAGGAAAGCTTTCGGTCATGAACGATAAAATTATTTTTACGAATGCTTTTTGTGCTTGGCCTCCTTTGTAGAAACCGGAAAGCTGTCGCTTAACGGCCAAAAATAATTTCTAAGAAAGGATTTTAGGCACTGCTTCGCCCTTATTGAACGAAAAATTATGCAATTTTTGTCTTCTAGTTGAATATTTTCTATAAACATGAACTGCTTCTCGTAAAATTTTTATCATGAATACTTTGGTAAATAAAAATACGTTTTCGTGAAATTTCTGAGCATTTTTTTCTTTTTATCAATCAATTACACATAAATATTACTTAAAGAATTTTCTAAATAGAGAAAATTAAATTTGCAAATCGCCATGGCACACAATAACTAAATGTACAACATAATTTGCAAATGTCAAGAAGATGCACTGAATTTGGAGCTGCCCTAATATTTCATAAATTTTCAGCTTTTCATATATTTTCAAAATTCATTACATTTTTCTCTCTTTTTAATTAAAACTAAATAAGTGTAAGCGAAAAATTAAACAATATGAATACAAATAAATAAATGCGAAAATTAATGCGTAAAAAAATTAATTTAAGAATAGCGCACGTCGTTGCTTTTGCCACTTTTATATGCAAAATTAAAACTTAAGTACCGTAAAAATATTCAGTTTTTACACAGCGAAAAATGATCAGTTTCATTCAATCGCATACGATTACGTATTTATGTTGATAAGTATATTTATGTGTGTGTGTGTGTTTGTATGTTTTAGTGCGCTTGTTCGACTTTGAATGCATTTAAGTAGTTATGCCTTAAGAATTATTTCAAATTATTATTATAAATACAAATACATTTAAAGTATGCGTGTGCATGTATGGAAGTGTGAGTGTTTTTTTTTATTTTTATTTAATTTACTGACACGTTCGCGCACGTCGCTGGAAGCGTTTCATACGTCGATACCATTCATCCTTCCACTCGATCACAATGGAACGCGGCCCAATGCCCAGATAGCCGGGTGGCGATTCCGAATCTTTGCCCAGTATCAGATAGGAGCTGTTAATGAGAATAAAATTAATTTAACACAAAAAAAATACATAAATATTTTTTAATAATTAACATTTGCTCTGTTCGAATAAAATTAATTTCATTACAAAAAAAAATATATTTTTAAATAATTAAAATTTGCTTTGATAGAATAAAATGAATTTCATAAAAAAAAAATATATTTATAAAAAAAAAAACAAAAATGATTTTTAAATAATTAAAATTTACTTTACACGAATAAAATTAATTTCATAAAAAAAAAAAATATTTTTTAAATTTTTTATTAAAGTATTTTGTTCGAATGAAATGAATTTCATTTTATTTTATTTTATTTAATTAAAATTTGCTTTGTGTGAATAAAATGAATTTCATAAAAAAAAGTTTAAATAATTATAATGTGCTTTTTTCGAACAAACTCAATTACATAAAAAAATACTTCATTTTTAATTAATTAAAATTTGCTTTTTTCGAATAAAATGAATTTCATAACAAAAAAAAAATATTTTTAAATAACTAAAATTTGCTTTGTTCATTAACTTGCTTTACTTTCTTCACCTCACTTACCGATTCATTTTGATTCTGGGACAACGACATTCAAGATTCTTAATGGGTATGATCCAGGTCAAAGGACCCCGTTTTAGGATTGTATTCGTTGTTGCGTATTCGAGTGGGGTACGCTTGAAGATCGCCTGTATTTGTATATCGTATTTGACCGTTTCGACCGAATCGGACTCCATTGCTTCCGCTTCGTCGTCGGGATCCATTTGCTGATTTTCTTTGGTGTACTGTTCGCTGCTGCTCGTTACTTCGGTGCTCGCTTCGCGTCCAATCACTTTCGCCATTATTGCTGGTCGATAAAAATTATGAATTTCGTAAAAAAGAGAATGTTAGTTATTTTTGAAGCTAATTTTTATGCTATTAATTAGCCACAATGAATGAATGCCAATACTGTTTTTTAGCAGTTATATGGAAGTTGTAATGAATTTAAAACTGCTGCCAATCAATTCAACTTTCAACGTGCATTCGTGCCTCGATTCATCACTATGGATGAAAATTGGATTTATCACCATGAACCTAAATCCAAACAAGAGCCAAATAGTGGTGTGAACCTGATCGTTTGGCTCCAAAACGGGTTCATGCCCAGAAATCCGTCAAGACAGTGCGAAAGGATGCGAAAGAAATTTTGTTTGTGGATTTGGAAACCGATAAAACAATGAGTTCTAAATATTATCTTAACCTTTTGGAACAGCTGAAGCAAAAAATTTCGTGAAAAAGCCCCCAGTTGTCAAAAGAAAAAACTTAGTTTTCAGCAGGACAATGCGCCGTGTCACAAGAGCATTTTGACAATGGCTAAAATCCATAAATTAAAATTCGTATTATTAGAGTATCCACGAGATTTGGCTCCTAGCGATTTCCATCTGTTTCCAGACCTAAAAAAATTCATGCGTGGAAAGCATTTTTCATTAAATGTTGAGATCATAACACCTATGGAACCGTATTTTGCAGCCCTTCCAAATTCTCACTTCAAGGGTGGAATTCATAAATTGGAATCTTATTGGATGTTCAGGGAGTCTCCAGTCTGAATAATAAAGTGTATTTCAAGCCATAAAATTGTGTTTTTCTTATCGAATTGCAAAACTTATTGATCAACCTAGTATTGTTGCGTTCATTCAAAGAACCTGTGTGCCTGTATTCATTGTACCTAAAGTTTACGTAAGTGCTCCAAAGAAATTAACACTAATCCAGATATACTTAAGGTGCTACTACTATATCTGCTTTTTTCAGAGAACTGTTTTAAATTTATTAACCAATTTTTTAAACTCTCTTTAGTATCATTGTAAAGAAATTTAGGCACACCAAAAAGTTCGTCAGGATGATAGCTTTACAAGGTTTGGCCAATAAGAGAATTGTGAGGGGAGCTTCAGTTGCGTCGTCACGGAGAATTTGGTGGCCGAATTCTGCAAGTTATTTCACATGGACTTACACACCCGTCCAATCAGTCGTTGTTCATACGGCAATGCGTCACTCCTTTGACTTTTTTCATATATAATATCACAAACACAGTCTTAGTTTTTTCGTAAACAAACCGCTTCGTTACCCCAGTTACGTCAGCCTAACAGCTGATTCTGTAAGATTAGGATGGTTCAGATGTCAGATAGGATGGTTCTATTTTCAGAGGTTTTTAGATTTTTGTTTTTCCTCCGAAGTGGTATGCTGTATTACCAGTTCTTATAAAATTTCTGAATTAAAGGTTTTAAAACATCTGAATCTTCAAGAGATCGAAACCAAACTACTCGATTCCCAAAAGTACCCCATATTTCCACATTCTAAACGTATAAAAAACGTGTTATAATAAGATATTTGCGACAAACTACGGTTTGAAAGATTAAATATTATATTAAGAAGCTCTTTGGATCCAACATTCCCAAAAATGTAATTCAAAGAGCAAAGCTAAAAATAAAAATAAAGAATGGCATTTAAGGTTGAATGAGGTGTAAAAGTGTTTAAAATCAGGTTTAAATCTTAAAAAATTATGAAGTTTTGTTGCTCAGTGTTATTATTTCTAAGTTAAATATCTTTAATAGGATGGCCAAAAACATGTTTTTTCTTTTTGCTACTACCTAACTTTGTTCCATGTCGAAAAAACTGAGACGCGATTTATTTTTATTTATTATTCACCTATTCCGTTATTTTGAGATTTAACTCCTTGCCTTATGAATCGAGCGACGATTTTGTGTGCCATATTTGATGAAAACTTTTCTCGCTTGTAAAAAGAAACACGTGTCTAATACGAGGTATTACTTTTGGCTAGAAAAAGTCATCGCGTGTCTGTTCTCATTTTAGGCATGGACTTAGAATCACGTCTCCCACACGTTATTTTAAGGCGAAGGCTTAAACCTGATTTAGAAATCTCTTGCATGCCATCCAACCTTAAATATTAAGTAAAAAAAAAAAGAATAATGAAATAGGTGTCTCTGTTTTTTTTGGCTTTAGTTCAGGCTAGCATCAAGAAAAAAAATTTCGTATTTATTATACTTACCGTAGTCCCTTTTGCAGAATTTGTTGAGGTTTAACCTTTTTGTGCTTATTTTGCATCTTTCGCATTCTGAAAGGAGAAAAAGTAGTAAATAAATTTTTAGTAAAAGTATTCAAACTTTTAATATTTGTTAATAGAGGAAAAATGACTAACATATACATATTTGTTAGTTTCGTTTGATAAAATTAAGTTCGCCAAAAAATAGTAACAAAGTCAACCGAAATATTTATAAAACGATAAAGAATTTTCTCCGATTACAATCAAATATCATCACACATTTGTAGCTTTTTCTTCGACATAAAGAAACTCGAGCTGGTACTTTATATGGAAAAAAGGTGTGGCGGTATTTTGTGATCGCTTGAAACTTGCACTTTCTTATGCTGAAATTCACTGCCCTAACAAAAAAAAAATGCATAACTAGAAAAATACTAAAAATTCTCATAAAAAAGTTAAACCTTCTCATGGACTTTTTTTATATGGTATTTGTTGTAGCAGAAACTATGTTTTTATAAAAAATAGTGATGTGTTTATAGTTTTTCAACGGATCTACAAGACAGCTGACTATCATATAAGCACTCATATTATCATCATCATTATCCTCATTAAACTATACAGCTTCGTTCTAGCCATGGGAAAGTTCTGATAGTTTTCCCTTGCCGGTGTGATATTCTATCTTCCTTTTACCAATAGCAATTTCTTATAACTGAGAAATATATCTACTATGCTCTAAAGGCAAGGCAACTAATCATTTTTATTCTTACAATGTATTAACTGCAGACAACTAAACTGCTCATTATCGTCATCACAAACTTCTCAGCACTAATAATCATGCTTCTCAGTTTTGTTATCAAAAAGTAATCGGCGTTGATGGGCCAAACTACTAATTTTCGTTATCAAAAAAAAATCAGTACTGATGATAAAAACTCCTCAACTCCTCATTTGCGATGTCATAAAATGTTCTATTTAGAAATACATATATAAAATTAATATTTTTTTTGTATTCATTTGAAAACTTTACATATCAATTCGGTGTTTCATCCACGGAGATTCGTCCAGCATAGTTTTGCAGAGAAATCTTTTATCCATTCAAAAAAGTGAAGTGCTGTGTACATTTTTATAAAATGGACAAATTAATGGTGTATGGATCAAGAATAACAAACTCAGGGTCTAAAAGAAAAAAAAATGCGAATATTAATTTCGCATTTGCTTCACATTCGCGCCGAATCGATCCAACTGCGAATTACGAGAATTATCGTCATCATCTTGGCCAGCCTACTTCGGCTTCAATTCTCCACGAAAAATGCATAGACTCGTCTGTTTCTTAGTTTCTCGTGGGCTGTAATGAACTGCTGTTTTGTCAATGGTGACGAAACAGTGCAAAAACATGCTCGACCTGTGGTTGAATTTCGCCAAAGACCCCTTTGAAGTTGTAAAACCATTGCGCTCGCTAACAATTCAGAGCTAATGCGACACCAATCTTGGGAATAGTTTTTCATATGGAAATATTTATGCAAAAGTAAAATAACTGACTGGTGTAAGAATTGTGTAGGTTCTTCGGGATCACGTATCTTCTCTCAAACGTAGAACGGCATATATGAGTATAAAAAAAATGTTGGGTTGGGCAATAAGTTCGTAGCATTTTTATATTTTCTTTTATTTTACCACGACTTGTTTGCTGTTTGGCTAAGGATAAGTATTCAGTCGATAGAACTATTTCTGCTCTACAAAACTATGTTAATTGTATTTTAGACTTATTTAAATTTTTATGGGTTTTGAGGCTTAGAAATGGAATACCCAGGAGGCAGAAATGATCATTTTCTACACCTGCACTTCTTTGCCTGTAATCGAGGTCAAAAAGCTGTCGAAACAGTCTGGGACATTTGCGACGTGTATGGAGAAGGTGTCACAGGTGAGTCTATAGTATGGAAATGGTTTGCAAAGTTCAAAAATGTCGACTTTGACGTCGATGACATGTATCGCAGCGGAAGGCCTTCCGAATTCGATGAAGAACGGTCGCCAAACCAGACGTGAATTGGCGGAAAAAATCAATTGCGATCATAAAACGATGCCTCAGGAGCTCAGCGAAAAAAAAGAAAGCCACCTTCAAATTGCTTCTCAGCATCTCGCCCGCCATCGAGCAACACGCCGTCATAAACAGCCTTTTTCTCTACCTCGTCGTCACGGGAGATGATAAATGGCGCCTACACATCAATATAAAGCCAAGAAAGGATGGTAGTGGGTGGCTCCAGAAGATGCGCCAAAGCCGATAATCAAGCCGGATCTTCACTCAAAGAAGATCATGATATATGTTTGGTGGAAATTTTCGAAAAGAATGCCACGGTCAACAAGGAGCAGCTCTCCGGACCTTGCACCGACCGATTACCATCTTTTCTGCTCCCTGTCAAACCATATGAAGGGCGTTACCTTCGATAACAAAAAGGCCTTTTAAAACCGGCTCAATAACTTCTTTGGCACCAGACCAGGTGATTTTTGGTGGAACGACGTCACAAAATTGGTCAAGAGATGAGAAAAGGTTGCAAACAGTAACGGCGAATATATAATTGATTAATTTATTGATAGGAACCAGTATTAACATCCATGATAATGCCAGCCTAGAAATTCAACGTAGAATCTCTCTTGCCAACAAGTGCTACTTTGAACTAAATAGGCAACTGAGTAGTCAAGTCATCTCTCGACGAACAAAACTAACACTCTACAAGGCTCTCATCATGCCCGTCCAAGTATGGCGCAGAAGCGTAGACGATGGCAACATCCGATGAAGCGACGCTTGGAGTGCTTGAGAAAAAATTCGGCGCAAGAGTTTTGGACCTTTGCTCGTAGGCAACGGCGAATATCGCAGGCGATGGAACGATGAGCTGTATGAGCTTTATGACGACATAGACATAGCGCAGTGAATAAAGATCCAGCGGCTAGGTTGGCTGGGTCATGTCGTCCGAATGGATACAAATGCTCCGGCTCTGAAAGTATGCGCTACCAGTTGGTGGTAGCAGAGGAAGAGGAAGGCTTCCTCTGCGTTGGAAAGATCAGGTGGAGAAGGACTTGGCTTCACTTGGTGTTTCCAACTGACGTACTTTGTTAAATTCGGCCAAAATCGCGTAAGCGGTTACCGCGGCAATTAAGAAGAGGAATAATTTATTGACATAATTATTGTTTTTTGCTTCAGAAAAACGCTACGAACTTATTCCCCACCCCAATATTTCACAGATCAGTAAGAAAATTGGGATACGTCCATTTGAAAGATAATAATTGGTAAGCAAAATTTTGGATGGAAGTGGTAACACCATTGATGATATGACTTTTTCTGGGGCTTGCTGTGCGGCTGCAGGCATTAGCATAAAACTCAAAAGTAATCATTCTTATCTGAAAAATAGAAAAGCGCGCAGAGCAGGCAAGTGAGTTCACACTTTCTCAACTAAGTTGAAGTATAACTTAAAAAACTGATTGACTATAAAAGTGAAGAGTTTTCTAATCTTCTGATTGAAATATTAAAACAAAAAAAAAAAAGGGATTTTATTTTCCACTTTCAAAACTCCATTTCAATGCCAACTCCCCTCCAATGTAGTTCCTGTAGCAACGTGACGCAAAAAATTGCGTAAAAAATTTTTGAAATAATTTAATTCGACTCGACGGCCAGCAGAAGACATCAATCAATTGGCAATTGAGACATGTGGAAATGTTGTGGTACTAATTGCAACAATACCGAAACACAAAACGTAACAAATGTACGGGAAATTATACACAAACACATACATACATATGTAGGCACGTCACTACTCAACAAAAACACAAACAGCCAAAGTGTACGCAAATAAAAGTAAAAGTTAAACAAAACTCTGAAAAGCAGAAATAAAAGCAAATTAAATTTTAAATTTAAATGCAATTCAATTACCAATGCCAATTGGCTCGACGGCCACAGCAGCGTTAATGCGGCTGGGGCATGCAACTTTCTTAGCATTTGCAATTTTCTTGTTTTGATTGTTGGTTTTTATTTTTACAAAAAAGAATGGACGCAATTTCGTAGGCAAATATAGTTTTTAAAATTAAATTCAGTTCTTCTTCGACGAAAAAAAGCAATAGCCATTGAAAGAATTAAGAGATTACTTTGTTGAGGCCTTTTCCTTGGCCAAGCAGCAAGATGCGTACACTTCAGAATTGATATATCTATATTTGGATGTGAGTGTATTAATATCAATAGTGTTGTAAAGAAATTTGGGTAATCGGTTCATTCGGTCGAGGTTTTTTAACTTTAAAATATTTTATTTGAAAACTATCAGACGTTTCGACTCAAAGGTTATCTGGAGATAATAAAATTAGGTTAAATAAGAGCTGTAGCACGCTGGTGCGTGACTAACATGCGGAATTCAGGGAGAACTTAGGGTCGAATTTCGACGAAACACCAAAATGAAGATAAACGTTTTTTCTAACAGCGGTCGCCCCTCGTCAGGCAATGGCAAACCTCCGAGTGTATTTTTGCCATGGAAAAGCTTCTCATAAAAACCATTTATCGTTCGAAGCCAGCTTAAAGCTGTAGGTCCCTCCAATTGTAGAACAACATCATCCCAAATAGGAGGAGTAGCTCGGCCAAACACCTAAAAAGGGTGGTTACGCCAATTATATATGACCGAAATGGAGTTTGCTATAGCATTTGCAGAGAAAGATGCCGCCGCTACAAAAACTGCAACAAGCTGTGATTCTCTAAGGATGGATTGGCTTCTCGACGATCACGTGCGGGTTTTCCGATCCGCAGATGCGGGAGTTTTATTTGTTAACAAAGCCGCGGAGATAAAAATGTGCATCGTCAGAAAAAATCTTTTCTGTAAAATAAACGGACTGTTTGGGCTAAACAGCAACATTGAGCTGAGTTGGTGTTGGTCGTTTGAGCCGCCTGGAGTTTGCCCTTTCTGCTGATGGGAGTTGTCGCATGCCAGTATTTGGATGGTTCATTAAACGGACAATATGATTTGTGCTGCTTTTGCGGATGATTTCTGCTACTGTATCGATGTTGAGGTCGCGATGAATATCTTCGTTTGGGGCGTACCAAGGTGCATTGGCTATAGTTCTGTGTATTTTTGATTGTAGTCGTTGAATAATGTTAATGCTACTTTTACTTGCAGTTCCCCAGATTTCTATGCCATATGCCCCGATTGGCACAATCACAGTACAGTTGTCGGAATCTGTTTTTCACCTCATCTCTTTTCAACGTGATATGTTCTTTCCAGAGAAGTTTGGAGTCAATAGTCATTCCAAGGTATCTTGCTTTGTTCTCTATCAGGATTTGTGAATTGTTTATTGTCAGATTCTTGTGTCCTACTTTCTTGTTAGAATAAACTACATGAATTGTTTTGCCACTATTGATTTGTATACCGAGATATGATACTGACTTTCTGTCAAGATTATCAGTGGCAAAGAGCTGTGAATGTCAAAATAACATACCCTATGATCAAAAAGTACCGGGAAGGTGATGTTGACTGTTTTCTTCGATTGCCAAGGCGTAGTGCACCATGAGTCCCCCATCGGGCCAGACAGTCAATAAAGAATGTTATTTATCCGTTTTGAAACGTTTGAGAGCTGCTGTACGTCGCAAACCGTCGGAAATGTGGGCAAACAATTCTTGGATTTTGCATGATGATAACGCGCCATTGTGCTAGATTATTTGACCAAACACCAACCACATACCATCGCGCAAGAACCGTATTCTCCTGATATGGCCCAGTGCGACTTCTTTTTGTTTCCCAAGTTGAAGTTACCACTTCGTGGAAGGAGATTTCAGTCGATAGAGGAGATCAAAGTGAATGTCACGAAGGAGCTGATGGACATCCCTCCGTCGGCCTAACAGGGGTGCATGGAGGACTGGGTTAAACATTGGCACATGTGTGTTGCTTCAGACGGATCATATTTTGAAGGAGATAGAATAAATTTGCCCGAAATTTAACTTTGTTTTGTTTTATTTAAATATTCCCGGTACTTTCTGAACATAGCGTATGATTCAAAGAAAAACAAAAACAATATAAGAGCCACCCTGCATTTCTTTCCAATGAAGTGTACAAATACATACTCTGGCATATTTTAGCTCTATTTCTCTGGCATATTTTAGCCTTTTGCTCTCGAGGCGCTTTTCTGTCGGGTGAACCAGCAACTCGAGAGTAATCTCACGCGCTCCCGTTTATTTCATGAGTTCGTAATTGTTAACTTTCTTCGGATTCTGTGCACAGTGTCCATTCTGAAGGTTGAGTTTCTTCTGTACAATCACTTTGGCTTTCACATTCACTATCGATTAATCGGATTTTTCGTCTTCTTACTCCTCTGATGGGGTCGCTATATTCATCGCTTCTATCTTCGCGCTCCTGGACAAGCTGTCTATGTAGTGATGTAATTTCGTTCGTTATTGCAGAAAAATTTAACTCATCTTCACTAGAAGCATAATTTCGTCGTCGTGTTCCATAATTATTGGGCTCACTAACTTTGAAAGAAATATTGCGATCGCCAAGAAGGCTGATTTCGAACTGATGTCGAAGACAAAGTCCTACTTAGCTATGGGGGATGAAAATGGTGCCGCAGGCTAAATATCGTGGCGATAAGCAACCATTCACGCATAGTTTGGGACTTATGTATTGGTGGCCCTGTCGGCTACGCTGAAAAGGTTGCTTGTGTCTGTGACATAAACAGTTTGCGGTACAGCTTCCATCTCCTATGGCGTTAGAATCATACGAGATAAGACATTTAGACACATCGATCTGAATGGTGCCTCTCAGGCACCGCTCGAGTTATTGCATCACATGTAGTGGTGCTTGAGAGGCACCGCTCGAGCGCAAAGGGTTAGTATTTGATTTGTGCATTTCTTGCTATTCTGCGATTGTGCAGACTTAAAGGTAGCCGATATAGTATTTTCTAGTCAAGTTCAGCTAAGCTGCGACCGAATCAAGTCACGTACAAGTTGTTGTGAGACCGAGTCGACATCACGTGGCTACATGTCTGGCATGGCAGTTAACGTGTTAAATGCAAGCTTACTACCAGGTTGAATTTTTATTTGCATCTGCAATTACAAAAGGGAAGATTGTCTGGAAAATTTTCAAGAACAAATGAGTCCCAGTTTTTCAAGAATTTTATAAAATCTTCAATCTTGAAGAAAAAAATTATTTCAATTTGTTTTTTGTCTTAAATGCGTATTTTGTTTTTCGGCTGAGCACTTAATTTAGTACGTAAGTGTACCTATTATACATTTTTCTTTACTATTTGCCGTCACTTCTACTTGCTTACTTATTCTTTAATATGCTTAGATGCTTTTGAGTGACTCACTGTGCACTCGCCAAAGTGTGGCATTTTCCAAAGTTGAATGGCTGCAATTCGGGCAAGAAAATTAAGTTGTTCGCGTTGATAGGCTGTGTCGACGCTAATTCTACAAAATGCCAAGGCAGGTACATATAAACAAATCTACAGCGTACACATGTATGTGTGTGTGTATGTGCGCATGTTTTGGGGCGGACAGCTCGTCAACGTAACGTTCAGTAGCGACACATAGTGTGCGTGAAAAGTGTGTAACGCCCCCTGAACTTTACGAGCAGTGTTAAAGGCGGCGAGCGTTGAAAAATTTCTGAAGCGCCGTTCATGAAATTGACGCCAATTTAGGAGCTTTGCTGTACAAAGAGGGCATCACACACTGTGACGACCAACTGCGCATGGTACGCCTGATGGTTGTTCTAATTTAGTTTTGTTTTTGTGATTTTGTGTTTTTGGTCTCGCGTATGCTGTATGCTCTAATTTTGTATTTTTGTAAGATTTTTAACGCATAGTTTGATTGTGAGTCAATAAATAGGGCAATTTATTGGCCCAATCGGGATGCGTCTAATTGAAAGGAAAGATAAAAATCAGCAGCAGTTAACAATTCGACAGATGATTGGCCTTTTGGGCAATGAGAAAATAAGCGCAACAAAAACAAACAAATATTTATGGCAATGGAATGAGTAAAATTCGTTTTTGGTTTTACATAAAAAATCATGTTTTTTTTTTTACTTTTTGATTTCTGCTTTTATCTGCATTGCATTAGTTAATTTCTGTAATAAAATCGCATTTTAATTGCTGGAAGCTTTTAAGTTCTCTTAAGTTAAGCTAAATAAATATTTCGTGTGTTTGAGTGTTTTTTTTAGTTGTTAGTTGTGCAGTAGTGGAAAGTGTTTGAGAGGCAATTTAGAAGATTAACAAGCAAATCAGTGGTGAAAATTAGAATAATGGCGTAAAAAGGGATGTAATCTGAATTTGAAGTATATAAAATTATATATTTATCGCATTTGCTAGCAGATTACTCAATTTGCTTTGGTTGCTCATAAAGGCTTGCACCAATTAGAGCAGGTGGAAATGGAACAAAAGAAGCTGTGTGTGATTTTTTTAATTTTTATTTTAAAATTCAATGTATTTAAGCAATTATGTACTTAAGGGGTCCCGGTGGTCTAGAGCTCGAAAATTTAGAGTATTTTAAATATTTTTTTTTTGCAATAAAAAAATGAAAAGCGATACTTAAATTTTTAGGCTTTTACACACAAAAATGAAAAAAGTTTTGTTTTTATTTTAATAAAAATTTAAAATGGACCAAAAAAAGCTGTGCGTGATTTTTGTATTCTTATTTTAAAATTCAATGTATTTAAGCAATTATGTACTTAAGGGGTCCCGGTGGTCTAGAGCTCGAAAATTTAGAGTATTTTAAATAATTTTTTTTTTGCAATAAAAAAATGAAAAACGATGTTTTAATTTTTTAGGCTTTTTATTTAACTTTTTTTAAATACAAAAATAAAAAAAAATATAATTTTCTTTTTAAATTTCCAAATGAAAAAATTTTTTTTTCAGTTTCCAAATGAAAAAAATTGTTTGTTTTTAATTTTAATAATTTTAAAAATGGCGCTGAAGTGGACTCTCCCGAAAAATTGGAACTGGACGGTGTTGTCCATTTTGGTTCTTCTATTTATCTGAAACCCAGAAACCAAAAAAATTATTAATCCGACTGTAGATATGTCCCGCTACTAGAATAAAAAAAAAGAGTTGGCAAAATAGCGCGGTTTTGAATTTCACACTCTAAAAATACGAAATAATTCAAATCATAATATGTTTCTAGTACGAGCGATAGCCATTGATGTTGTGAACAACATATTAAAATTTCAGTCGATTCGGTTGAATAGTTTTTGATTTTTTTTTCACAACACCAGACCGAAAAAAGTCGTTTCGAGATGAATTAGTTTAAAGTGTGAGGCACAGGAGCGCGCTCTCTACCTACTTAATGGGCTGTAGAAGCTACCAGGTCAGTCCATAAGTTCGTGCGTATTTTACCCATAATTTCACTTTTGTACGATTTTTGCATACAAAAAATTATTCGCGGAATACAATGGAATTATTTATATTTTCTTTGATATATTGTGCATTCAACAAGTGATTTTAATCGCGGATAGAAGCACGTGTTGTTAAAAACTAAAATGGAATCTTCGAACGCGTATAAGAGGCATATTTTGTATTTTTGTTTATAAAAGTGGTAAAAATACAACAACTGCTGCTGCAAAAATAAACACTGTTCACGGAGAGGCTACCGTGAGAGTAAGGACTGCGCAAAATTGGTTTTCAAAATTCCGAAGTGGTAACTGCGGCATGGAGGATGCCCCGCGCGCTGGTCGTCCTGAAGTCTTTAACTCCGACGCCTTGCTCGAAGCTGAGCCTTGTGGAAGCTGAGCCAAATTTGACAGTCGATATGATAGCTCAGAGGTTAAATTCATCGCATGGAACAGTTCACAGGCAGCTGGTTAAGTTGAGAAAGGTTTCAAAACTGGGAAAATGGGTTCCGCATAGACTTTCCGTCGCCAACCTTCAGCAGAGAGTGAATGTGTGTTCTCAGCTGCTACAACGGCTTGAAAATTAAAGTTTTTGAAGCATATCGTTACTGGTGATGAAAAATGGTTCCTTTACAATAATTCGGTTCGTAAACGCCAATGGTTAGATAAAGATGAAACACCAGAACCGACCCCTAGAGATGGCCTTCACCCCAAGAAGATTCTCCAGTCTGTTTGGTAGGATATGGCCGGTATTGTTTACTATGAACTTCTGGAATCAAACCAGACGATAACTGCTGATTATTATTCCCATCAGCTTTCAAACCTGAATGAGGCACTTAAAAAAATCGACCGTCTTTAGTGAATAGACGCAAAGGTTTGTTTCACCACGACAACGCATCCACCATACTCTCCGGATATTGCACCTTGTGATTATCACCTTTTCTGTGGACTTCAATCTCATATGAGTAACAAGAACTACTCCTCAAAAGAAGCTATAAAAAGGGATGTCGAAGGGTATTTTGGCTCCAAGGATAACAAATTTTTTGAGCAGGGAATTAAAAATTTGCCTACACGTTGGGAAGACATTGTAAATAATGAAGGGAAATATATTATTGATTAATAAATACTTTAAACATCTTTTTTATTAATTTTAAAACAACCTTTAAGAAACGAACGAACTTATGGACTAACCTGATACTTCAAATTTTATTTTTTTTTGTTTTTTTTTTGTTTTTGTTTTTGTTTAAATAGGTAAGTGCAAAGCGGAATAACTTATTTTAATGAAAAAATTTTGTCTGGTTGATTTCAGTTGACTACCAGAGGCTGTACATTCCTCGGCGCAAATTAAAGCGCCGCCATTTTGTTTTTTGTTTTCTATTTCAAAAAAATTTTTGTATATTCATTTAAGCCTGAATATTAATATGTAATTTATTTTAAGATAATAAATACTCGCAGTTTTTCGCCAAAATTTATTGTACTCGTTGCCTGGTGGAGCTGGCCGCTTTAAGCTATTATATAATATTATGGAATACGACGCCATTCAATTCACACATTGGCACAGAGAAGTATAATTCTCAATGACCGCAGCATAGCAATGGCTTGGGTTGGATTAGATTAGATTTGTGGGGAGTTGGACAACTCTAAGCTCTCAGCCATTGTACTACACCCGGATATATTTTAGTGGAAAGAATGGGGAGATAGGAAAGATAAAATGTGGGTGGTCAGACGGAAGAATTAGTTTGAGGTCTCTCTTCCACAAATATCTTGGATTCATTGATGAATCGTAAGAGATCCGGAAAATTTTTGCGGCCGAAAATTGAAGAAATGGACTTGGCGATGCCGTTTGGCTACCTCGGAGCAGCGATTTGACCCCGTTAGACTTTTTTTTCGTGCCATGAAGAACCAATGTTAAGCGAACAATCCATCAACGTTCATTATGTTCTTAAGGCGAATATCGAACAAGCCATTCGTGAGAGAGAAGCCATCGTGAGATAGGGCTATTCGTGAGAGAAACCGTCAATCTACCATAAATGATGGGATTCTCTTTCGAATGAATCTATACATGTGCCGAAAAATATAATTTCTATTAATTTGTAAAAAGAAATTTCTATACGGGCCATCTTTGTAATTAGCGCGTTCATCTTTTAATTTGAATTTTAATATAATTTTTTATTAAATTTCTCATAAAAATAAAAATATAAAAAGCAGGCGAAACAGTGTCCACTTGTGACAGCTTTCACTGTGTAGGAGAGTACCTCGTTTAGTAGGTGTTGAGCAAGGTTCCTTTCTCAATTCGTGCTTTGCGAGATATTATACAACAAGTTTTATGTCGACTTTGAATGGGAGATAGTTTTTATGAGAAGATTTTTCATGTTAAAAATGTATGTTTGTCATTCCCCGTAGAGCGGCTGCTAATACTAGAAAAAACTTTGCTATAATTTCATGTGCCATTTCTACAGCGAGCTTATAACCCGGGACTAATCGAATGATACTCACGCACAAACACGCTCTCTGCTACGGTGATCTCATACTTATATAAGTTATAGAAAAATAAATAGGCTGATCGCTCTTCAAAAAGGGTACTTCAAGTCTGTGCAGCTGCCAATTTTTCTTTTTATAAAAAAATATATTAGATGCGTAACTAAGTGTTCGCTGTTTTTTTGATGAAAATTTAACTTTATTTTGAAAAAAGGGTTACAAGTGAATCATTGAAAGTACAGGGTTTGATTGAAAAGTAATGAGCCTTATTTTTTTATTTAACCTTTTGGCTTATACAACTAATATTCTTCAAAATAGGACCCTTGAGCGTCAATACACCGCTGGTAGCGGTCCTTCCACTGCAGGAAACATTTTTTAAACTCATCCGCTGGAATCGCGTTCAATTCGGCTGTTACAGTTTTTTGGACCGCCTCGATGGAGTCGAAACGCCTACCCTTCAGCTTTCTTTTCAGGCGCGGGAACAAGAAGAAGTCCGGAGGGGACAGGTCTGGGCTGTAGGGAGGGTGGGGAAGCACCGGAACCCTCATCTTTCGCCCGGTTCACATCTTCGTCTTTTTGCGTCGTCGATGGCCTTCCAGATCGCTGTTCGTTTTCGACGTCTTCGCGGCCTTCCTTGAACGCCTTGTGCCATCGTTTTACCTGGGAACTGGACAGAGATTGGTCCCCGTAAGCCTCCTTGAGTAGGCCAATGGTTTCGGTACTCGTTTTGTTTAGCTTTACGCAAAATTTGATCGAGTAACGTTGCTCCAACGATCGCTGCATTTTCGCCACTGCAAAATCCTAACACACTTTCACGCGCGGAGCGATGTTGACTGCACCGCTGTTGCCAGCGAACTGGGATTGGTTTCTAGTGGAAGGGGAAGGCCCAACGATCATTTTCCCCCACCAGCCGATTCGGTTGATCGCTTGGCAGACACTCCGCGCGGGAAGGCTCATTACTTTTCAATCAAACCATGTATTGCTAATCGCTTGCTACTACTTTTTCCCAACTTTCTGGTAGATCTCGTATACCGTCGCGGTAAAACTGTTCATCCTTTGAGGCTATCCACGGATCAAGCCATTTTTTGATGTCTTCATTTAAATGGAACTGCTGGTCAGCTAGACCATGTGGGGTAGGATTTCCCATTTCAGTGTTTCCAGGTAGGTCGTAACGGGTTTGCCAACGTGAGGCCGAGCATTGTTATGCTGTAGAATCACTTTTTCATGCTTCTCCGCGTATTGCGGCCGCTTCCCGTGCAGTGCTCGGGTCAATCGTATTAACTGAAGTCGATACGATCCCCAGTGATTGGTTTCACTTGGTTTTAACAGTTCATAATAAATAACACCAACTCGGTACCATTAAATACATAGCATAACCTCCGCAGCGTGAATTTCTGGTCGAGGCGACGACGTAGAAGCATGACCGGGCAGTCTCCATGACTTTCTTTTCTTTGGATTGCTGTAATGAATCCATTTTTCATCACCCGTCACGATGCAATGATGAAAACCCTTCCTTTTTTGCCGCTGCAGCAGTTGTTCACAGGCGAAAAAACGACGTTCAACATCCCTTGGTTTTAATTCATAAGTAAACCAAGTCCCCTGTTTCTGAATCATTCCCAAAGCATGCAATCGCTTGGAAATGGATTGGTGGGTAATTCCTAATACTGAAGCAAGCTCTTCCTGCGTTTTACACGGATCCTCATTGAGCAATGCCTCCAATTCAGCGTCTTCGAAGGTTTTTGGTCTACCTTCACACGGACGGTCGTCAACATTAAAACCAGCGTATTTGAAGCGACGGAACCAATCTCGGCACTTTTCTTCACTTAAAGCAGCATCTCCATAAACTTTTTGTAGCTCTCGATGCGCTTCAACTGCCGTTTTTTTTCGAAGGAAAGAGGAAACTCAACACTTCCCGCAAATGACGACTATTCGGCGCAAAATCAGACCATTTCACAAAACCAAAAGTTTATGATGCCAAAACAAAATCACTAATGTGTCGAAGCAGTTTGTGTACCAAATATCTAAGCTTGGTTTATGTCGTTTAGGTTATGTTAGAATCGACTAGCACACACTGCAGGCGGCATCTATTGACTTTAATTGCGCATGTAATATTTTAGAAAAAGAAAAAATTATTATGCAGTTATGGACGTGAACAACAAAGAAGCGTTTTTAGAATATTGTTTTATTCTATTGTCACGTTGGAAAAAAATTTCAAAATGCGCCTATTTTTTCAGATGCTGCAGTGGCTTAACCTCTTTATCAACTATTCTCTGTTTTTTTAGAGGTTAGGTCTTTTATTGCTGTCTTTTTGACAGCTGTCACTTGATTTATGCTCAGTTTGGTTTGCCATTTCATAATGAATAGACTTACACCTGAACAACGTTTGCAAATCGTGCAACGCATCGAAGAAAATTTTGTTCAGCGATGAAGCTCATTTTTGGTTGAATGGGTATCATTTTTAAAACATAATGGCAAACCCTTATCTTTATAATAAAGCTAAATTCTTGGTCATAACATTAAATTATATACGTTTTATTTCATCTTGAAAACCTAACCTCTAAAAAAACACCCTATACAGCTAAAATAAATCGCAAAAATCAATGTAAAGATGATTTTATTAGTTTCCAGTTTCTACTAAATCCATACCCAAATTATCTAATTAACTGAACTTTAAAACGAATTTTAATTGAAAATAATGTTACACTTATTAAGTAAAATGCGTGAAGTTAAATGAAATAATAATGCGAAGCAGAAAAAAAAAAAATAATTGGCCGATAAATTAGCAATTTGGAAAATTAATTTCCTTTCAATCAAAGTAAAACTTTGCATTATTTTCTTAAATTGCATAACTAAAATGTTAAGCTGCTTAAAGAGCTCAACAACTTTCCGACTCTACCAGCTTTCTACTTGCGTTAAATTGCAAAAAAATTGAAACTCAAATTTGAAAAGGGAAATGTGGGCACTTCACTAATTCGTAGCACTTTTAAGATCATAAGTTTATGCTGCACGCAGACATAGTAAATGAAAATATATATTGAAAAAAAGTGAAAATCAAAACAAAATAGAAAAATAAAGTGGGCGATAGAACGGGAAATAGAAGTACTCAGCACGGCTGCAAATGCGCTACGCCCTCATCATTTTAAATATATAGGAGAAATTGCAAAAGCTTAGTCTCAAAAGAAAGAAAAAAATGAAAATTTTTAAAGTAGAATGCCGGCAGCCAAGCGTGCATCAAAAAGCGAGCAGAACTAGAAACGGAGCAGCTTTGCAAAGAATCCAACTAAGCTGGTGGCGTTCAGCATTTAGAGCGAAATTAATGCAACCGCGTGGTGCAGCAGGAGACATTTCTCTAAGTGAATTACATGGGAGTATTTTTTAGTACATATTTGTTGTTGTTCTTTTTTAAGCGCCTTTATGACACGCTGACTTTTGGGGGCGGCGGAAGTCGAGTTCATAGTTTGCACTCACATTGGACTCATTACTTTTGGGGAGGTTTTGCTTGCAAAGTGGTGTCGCTTTCAATTTCATTTAATTGTCTGCCTGCTTTTTTGATACATTAAGGCCGCGCATAAAAGTGCCACCACAAAAGCAAGAGATACCAAAAACTGCAACTGCAAGTGTTGAAAGTGACAAAAGATAATTGTTGCAGCTCGCAAAAAGTAATTAACAGCATTAACGTACATTGCGGGCTATTTGTCTCCTTTTTCAGCGCCAACAAAATACCGCCAAAAAAAAACAAAAATAATATTTAGAAACTGAGACGACTGTAAAATTGTACTCACTTCTCATATTTATTTTCTTTGCAACTTTGTTGCGCGCAAAAGTTGTGCCTTGTGGCATGCCGCAAGTGTGCTTCCAAACTATAATTTACCCTACTTTGAAGCACTTCTCAAGCGTCTACTCCCTTAAGTGGTTTGCTGAATTTATTAAGTGTTGCGCTCTTACTCGTAAGTTGCCGCAACTGACATTTGTTCGGGAAATTTTCTTATATTAACAAAAATATGGCATTTGTTGCAAATGCGCTTTTGCATGTTTTTTGCATAAGTTGAAAATAATCGTTTCACCAGCAGCCAAAGTATCTAAACTAACCACATAACTGCATAATTCATAGCTGCAAAGCAGCTGCTGCTCGCTTGGCTCTCCCTTTCTGCTAGCTTTCACCTTTTCCCCCTAGTCCTCTCTTTTTCTCTGTGGACATAACATTACTTTGCTTTTGAGGACCTTTTCATGTCCAGCAGACATGAAACATTTCATTTTGAAACTTTTTTTTTTGCATTTCCTCACCACTTTTTATTTGTCTTTTGCTTTGTGCCACTGCTGTTGGCTGTTGTTCTACTTTAGTCGCTGACTTCTGGCGTTACGTTTGCTTTGCGCTTTGGAAGGAAGTCGCCAGTGCTCGGTGCTCTCATTTCACTCACTTTTAAAGTTTACTAACTATTGTTGTTTTTCTTTTGCTTGTTTTTGTTTTGTGTTTTTAGTTGTAGCGTAAATAAGCCAAATGGAGTTTGTTTTTCATTAGCAGTGAAATTTATTCATGGGACGAGTTGGTCTATGCATTGCAACCAAAGTGAATATTCTCTTTGAAAGTGTAAGTAAATGGTAATAATTAAGTTGCAGTGATTTTTATTTAAGAATTTATTGCGTTCTCGCATAAATCAAAAGTAAAATAAATCTGGTGCTTAAAGAAATAATTTCAATTGGGGCGATTCCTGCAAACTTCTTAAAAGTGATAACAAATGGCTTGAAAAAAAGCTGGCACTAAAAGCTAATCCAATTTACATTAATTACTTATAATTTAATTATTTTACTAAATCAGTTAAAAATCGTGTTGAGCTTATATACAGGGTGATCCACACACAAGTTCCTTTGTAAATCATATATTGTTTCGGTCGTCGTAGCCGAATGGGTACGAATCTCCATGCATGAAACACCAAAATGATGGTTGCGTGTTGATGTTGTTCCGCAAATGGAGGGACTTACAGTTTGAAGCCGATTCCGAACGGCAAATGGTTTTTGTGAGGAGCTTTTTCATCACAAAAATATAATCAGAGGTTTGCCCATGCCGGCTGAGGAGCGAGCGTTTTAGAAAAAACTTATTTGATGTTCATGCACGGAGATTCGAAACTACGCATCCCTTCTGGAAAGCTATGGCTGATGTCCGTCAACATGGCACATGACGACGAGGTGGAAGCAAAACGCAGGAAAATCGGCGTTATTATAGGCACTGACGCGAACTCCCATCACACCTGTTGGGGAAGTTCAAACATCAATACAAGAGGTGAGTCACTTTTTGATTATATTCTAAACGAGGACTTGTTCATCTGTAACAGCGGTAAGGACCCCACTTTCATTACCGCAGCCAGAGAAGAGGTGCTTGACCTCACTCTGGCTTCTTCTTTACTGATAAACCGAATCTCCGATTGGAGGATGCTAAATGCTCACTACTTCTCGGACCATAGGTATATTCAATTCTCTCTCGCTGAAATTCGTCCAATCAGATCCCCCTACAGGAACTTGAGGAGGACGAACTGGAATGCATATTACAGCAATTTGCTGTACCTACTCCCCAAAGCACCGGGAGAAAATCTAGATCTATCAGAAGAAGCGATCGACGAACTGGTGGAGACTTTCACCTTAGCTTGTAACAATGCCCTGGAAACCTCTTGTCCAACAAAAGGTTTTTTCAGGAAGGAAAAACCGCCTTGGTGGGTAACGGAGCTCTGTGAGCTTAGGTCGTCATGTAGAAGCCTTTTTAACAGGGCTTAAAGAATTAGGTCTCCCTCGGGATGGGAGCTGTATAAAGTAGGGCTAGGAATATATAAGTCCGAAATCAGGAAGGCTAAGAAGGACTCTTGACTCCATGAGTCCTCCAGGTTTAGACGAGTACTCACGAAGAGTTCCGCTCCCTTGGGGTACTTAAGAGACGAATTGGGGCGTTGGGCGATGAGCGGCGAGGAGTCACTGAAGTTACTTCTCGACACCCATTCTTCGACGAGCCCAGCACCTAGCAGCACCACCCTGGAAAGCATTTCATTCCTTGGGCAACCATACCAATCTAACCTAACTAACCCATTCGACTACGGCGACGGCCTTTTTCCAAGGCTCTAAAAATACAATATCTGATACTTAGTCAGAAGTGTTGCACATCTTAAAAAAACTGGAGATCTATTTGATATTTTAATTTCTGTCAACTTTTACGTTCTTTTCATGGAGATTTTGTCTGAGAAGATCCATAGAGAAATTTTCCAAGGAATAATTGTCTAGAACATTAGACAAAAATTGAGCTTTGTCAATTCGAGTATTAAAATAAGAAAACAGTTGTATGTTTATCAGCCTGATCGTTGTACGACTAATATTAATTTTTGATAGCCCCTACGAGACTTACGCAGCTAAGAAGGTGTTTCCACCTCATCATCCAACATTTTTATTGAGTAGTGTTTGGCTAAGAACCTCACCAAAAACGCGAATAGCAACTTGGTTGGACTTAGAAGCTCAGTTCAGAATTGTACCCACTCGGGAGCAGGACAGCTAAGGAGTAGATATTTGGTTGCTTCGATCTAATCATATTTGAAAAATATATGTATCTTAATTCTAACTGCATAGATTTCTATTGAGTAGTGTACGTATATAGTATCCGTCCATTATCACGAATTGCAGCTTGGTTGGACTTCGAATCTTACTCAACCGCTAGAACCGCGAGATGTTGGCTAGATAGATCTTGCAATCTTGCATGTGAATGTATACGCCCAGTATCTGCTACTCTGATATGAGACCACTCTGCCTAAGAACAGACTGTAGGGAGCTAAAGAACCCACATCTTTCCTCTGCTGAGGGAAATCACTTCAAGGGTGTCCTGACTAAATGGTGTTATACTTTATAGCGCACCTATTACGTCCTGTGAGGTGAATTTTGGTCCGACCCTACCTAAGTAGGCTGCCAAACGACTGATTTTTTGTTGTCAGCTACCTTCCTCCATCGTATGGTTTGGTAGTTTGGTGAAAAGCTCTAGGGAGAGATTACAATATCAAATTACTCGGCAGAATATAAAGATCAACCTGTGCAATAACGGTCGGTGCAATCAGATCATGTCCTAGAGAGGCTCTCAATGTACTCATGTTAATAGACTTTGTACATATGAAGAAGACGACAACTCTGAATGCATTTAGATTAAATGAAGCGGGTTGGTGGAAGCAAAAACTTATGGTCACGCAAGTCTATTGTTGCGACAAACTCAGTTAACCTCGGAGAGGACTGATTACATCGTCCCAACACTAACTTTTAACAGGAATTTTGCCACTCTCTTTCTCTTGGAATAAGGGATTCTCACTAAGCAACTTCGATACTACAGTCTATACAGATGGCAGTAACATGGATTGTGCTGTTGGAGTTGGTATATGTATATTCTCACAGAGTTAAAATTGAAAAATTCGTGCGCCGCCCTAATACCAGGAGTGTCTTCCAGGCGCAAGTACTGGCAATTAGGGAAGCCTGTAGGCTAAGAATCACAGATTTCTCTTTTAAGGGCAATATCGCTATTCTTTCGGATAGCCAAGCTGCAGTCCCGGCACTGGATTCCGCTACAACAACATGTAAAGTGGTGGAACAAAGTAGGAATAGCCTTACCACCTTGAGTGAAAACCATAAACTAACTTAAATCTGGGTCCCGGGACACCGGAACATTGAAGGTAACGAAAAAGCAGAGGAACTGGCAAGAGGGGGATCTGCCATGAATAACGTTCTTGCCGTACCGGTATTCGCACCTTTAGGCGCAGTAAAGAATACAATTTCCCTAAAATACATTCGAATCGCAGATTGTAGATGGAGAGACCAGACGTTGATGCAAAATTAGCAGGACGTTATGGGCCACCTACAACCTCAAGCAATCTTCGACATTGATAAACATGAAACGAAGGGATGCCTGGAGATGAACGGAAGTCATAACTGGCTTTTGGGCTATTGGAGAACAAGCCGCCAAAATGGGCATTCCTCACAACACATACTGTCAGAGTTGTAAAAAACCGGAGAAAAAGAAAACAATCTTCCATTTCCTCTGTGAATGCCATTTCCTCCCTATGGAAGGACATAATGTTAACCCTGGGCCGCCCGCTGTTCGAGAGTCTCGAAGAACTGTCTAGCTTAGACGTCAACGGCCTAAAAAGGTTCCTAAAGCGCATAGACTGGATATAGTCTTGCTGTAAATAAGTGTTAAACAAGTTGGTAACAAGGATGTGACAACAAAATGGTGCGGATGCGCTAGTTGGATTCTGAATGAATTGCCACCCTAACCAACAAACCAATGAGACTTTAGCACAAAGATATCGCAAAGTATTCGCTTCGTACTCCGTTCTTAACTTCGCAGAGTGTGACAATAGCG
>JAYXIM010037535.1:0-25363 GCA_037575425.1 Anastrepha fraterculus | reverse complement strand
TGTTTTTTACAATGCCCAGTACTGTTGGTGGATAGAAATTTAAATTTTGAAATTTCACCACATAACCAAGAACCATTACATTTTTGAACGTTAAATTTTGAACGGGATTTCGTGTTGCAGAAAGCCTTCGGCGAGTGTGTTTTATAAAAAACACGGGTCTACGACTGGTATAAGGCTTTTGCAGACGGCCGAGAAATCGTAAAAGATTTTCCCTGATCGTTCCAAGAGAATTGAATTCCTTTCAAAAAATTCATCGGATGAAGGTGGCTGAAGACATGCTTTAGCAAGTGACTGCCACATGGGTATATGAGTTTGACATGCAACCAGGCGGCCGAATGGCGCTTTTCACATGAGTCGAAAACCAAAAAACCACGTCAAAGTCGGTAAAAGTGAAAATCATGCTATTCATTTTCTTTGATTATCATGGTTTTGAGCACTCGGAATTCGTTCCAAATGGTTGTACGGTAAATAAAGAATATTATTTGGAAGTTATGCGACGTTTAAGAGAGAATATGCGTACGAAACGGCCCAATTTGTGGAAAGAAAACTCATGGATCTTGCACCATGATAAAGCACCGTCTCACAAGGCTCCTATTGTGAACACTTTTTTGACCAAAAACTCGACAAATATCATCGAACAAACACCGTATTCACCGGATTTAGCCCCCTGTGACTTTTCCTTTTCGCAAAACTTCAATTGCCACTTCGCGGACGCCGCTTTGAGTCGATAGAGGTCATTAAGGAGAAGTCGCTGAAGGAGCTGAAGAAGATCTCTTCAAACGCGTTTAAAAGGTGATTTGATGACTGGACCAATCGTTGGCATATGTGTATTGCTTCGAATGGAGCATATTTTGAAGGCGACAAAATAAATTTTGATGATTAAACTATTATTTTGCGTTTTATTGAACAATTCCCGGTACTTTTTTGACAGAATGTAAGTAAAGCAGCAAACATAACTCTAAAAAGCGGTACTTTACCGTTATCACAACACAACATAACAGTCTACAAGCAAGGAACTTAGTTCTGCATGTAGACTTTTGTCAATGCTGTTTTTGCGTTTCCCCCATAACTTTGTTATTTTATATAAAAACATGGATGTGTCCAGTTTATTGTGGTTAGAAGGAAGTTTCAAATCAAACTGTATCAATGCATTTTTCAATAAACTTTTTGGACTTTCAAACCAACGATAATAGAGAGTATGCAGACTTTTGCTTATCACTGTATTTTGTATACAATCATTTTTAGAAACAAAAAACCAATCACAACGCCGTGGAAGTTGGGCTGCGATCGATATTTAAAGTACATGAGAGGGGACACGCTGGTTTTCAACTGCATCCACAAGTGGCAGGCAACGCGGGATAACTCCAGAAAAGGGCGTGGGACTCACAAATTCACACCGCCAATCCAAAGCTTTAATGAGGCCAAATTGAGAAGTATACTCTTATCTGACTCAGCTCTCGTATGGACACAGCTGCTTCAAAGTTTACTTACACAGGTTCAACCAGAAGGATCATGGCGACAAAATTTAGAAGGTGTGGCCAGCATCAGACCGTTAACCGGCTCTCAGCGATTGTGAAGGAATCAACTCATTGGCTGACGTAACCGAGGTCACGACAGCGGTTTGTTTAGAAAAAAAGTGAGATTGTATTGGGATTTACGAAAAAAAAATCAACGCAGCCATGGCTCATTTTACTTCGCTTGCCGTCTGAACAACGACTTTTTGAACGAGTGTACCATAAGAATACGTGTGAAATGAGCAGGTAGAATTCGACTGCCGAATCGCCGACGAAATGGCAGCCGAAGTTACTCTCACAATTTCGTGTCGGATGTCCAAACAGAATCTATCAGTTTTGCTCTGCAATAGGAATTGCGCCAATGCGAGGTGGTGCTGTTGCTCCATCTGCTGAGTGGTGGATTATCAAAGTGTGAGTATTTGTCTCTTCATCCCTTTTCTTTCTTCGACTGAAGTTCGGCAATAGCCCACAAACATGTTGTATTTGTAGAATCGGTATAACCTTGATAAATTCCCTTTAAGTCACATTGTGTGGACAACACGGAGAATACAAAAATAAAATTCGCAAAGTTGCGCCGGCAAAAGTTGCCCTGTAAGAACACGGCCATACGACGCTCACATTGAATTGTGCGCTTGGCACATTTTTCCACCCTTTCGCATTGACGGAGAGCCGTCAATACCAAAGAGACTTTCAAACTGCTGTTAAGCATTCAAATTTAGAGACGAACGCGCGATTTATATGCAATAATAATATGTAGAATAGCAACAACAATGGAATACAAGATTACTAACAAAAGGATAAGCGAAAGCAATGCCAAGCACCAGAAATTATAAACATATACATACATGCACACTTTCTTGCGCGGCGTCATCGGAAAAATAACGCATTTGGAGGTTTAATTATAATTCGTGTTTTCACAATTTTACACGCGGCATTGCGTTTAGTTTTGCATAAATGTCACTAATCACACTATTACGAAGCCATTTACTGAATTCCAAGAATGATATAAAGAAGATTGCGCCCATCAGAGCGTACGTGACGTCACGTTTGCAGAGTTGTGCAGTATTGCCAACCATTTGATCTTCGCAACAAATTTAGTGCTTTTTTATACCGAAAATGCGACAATTTTTAAGTTTGGTGTTTGTTTCTTTTTGTTTTTAATTTAAGGCTACCGAGACTTTAGGTTGAAAAAAAACTGTATTATTATACAAAAGAAGTTTAAAAAAGGCCACTCTGAGAAGATTTTAGTGCTAATGAAAATTTTTTTACTCCTATAAAATTTGATAATTTGAAAGTGCTAATTTAATTTTTGGCTCCATTTAAGGCTATGCAAAAAAATTAAATGCCCCTCTCTCAACTCTTCTTAAGATTGAAAACCTTTTTACACATTTTTAAAAGCTTTTGAATTTATTGAATGCGAATTAAAACCATAGAGGTGTAATCGTTTCTTCCGGTCATCAATCCTTAGTGAGACATAGAGCATCAAGAGGTGTATTCATAGTAAAAATAAGCAACAAAATACCAGAAAATACTAAAGAAACCATACTGACATTTTTACAAAAAGAGTACCTTATCTAGTTACATAACTTCAAATATAGCAAAAAAGTCGTTTCCTTAACAAAAGAATTTCGCTTAACAAAAAAAACTCATAAATTAAATTGTACATAAGCATAACACATTTATTTAAAAAAAACGCACATTCTACAGACAATTTGTCATGCATACAAAGTTCTTACTTAACACAATAAAAATTTCGTGTTTTATTTTCTTTAAATGGGCATTTAGTGCGTTTTTATATCCAAAGCTAGGCAACTCTGCAGTAGAGAGAGAGAGATTTGACTGCCGAAAGCAGAAGAACACCAACAACACCGGCAATCGCGGGCAATGCCACCAGATGTTAAAAAAAAGTAAAGCTAAATAAAACTGAGTGAATTATTTAAATAATTATTAAAAAATGTATATTTTACAAAATTATAAACATGACATTTTAATTAGAACAGCTAGGAAAATGTCATGAAGAAAGAACTAAAACTCCGAGACAAAAAATAATAAAAATAACAAAAAAAAATGCTAAATCAAATTACGAAAATGGTAATCTGGCCATACTGGAGCTAAAATCACGTAACTAGTTGTCAAATTCGCTGAGCGCAAAGTAACGGGACCACGATGGGCGCCATCTCATTATTCTTTGCATCATGACTGAAGTCTACATGTAATCTCTTCCCCTTTTGTTTGTTTGTTTTGTATTCTTAAGGTGCCTGACGTCTTTCTTCCCAAAATCGCGAAAAAAGTATTCAATTCTGTATTAAATTCGTTTTGACCCGAACAACGACTGGTTGGACGAATGTGTGAAATGAGCGGGCAGAATTCTACTTCCGGGTACCCGGTAACGTGGCAGGCAAAGTTACTTGCTCAATTTCGTTTGCCACCATAGCTGAAGGCCAAACCTGGTAGTCTATCATCCTAGAGGACGACAATTCCTACTGTGACTTCTTCTTCTTAATTTGTGCGATAACCGCTTATGCGATTTTGGCCGAGTTTAACAAAGCGCACCAGTCGTTTCTTTCTCGTGCTTACCGGCGCTAGTTGGACACACTAAGTTAAGCCAAGTCCTTCTCCACCTGATCTTTCCAACGCAGAGGAGGCCTTCCTCTTCCTCTGCTACCACCACCTGATACCGCATCGAATACTTTCAAAGTCGGAGCGTTTGTATCCATTCGGACGACATGACCTAGCCAATGGAGCCAACTGGGAGAGGTCCAACCCAATTCTGACAGCGCTGCTGGTATTGAGCAACGTCATCTTGCATAGCCGTCCTACTGAGACTACTACAACGGAAACGTTATAGAAGATGTTCACCACATATTCTTCACATGATCGCGCTTCCATGCTCCAACTGAAAAACTCTACAGAGCCTTTGGAAACGTCCTTCGCCGGGAATATTCATGCAACATATGCTGCCATAAAAGAAAATGTGAAACGCGGCATGCGACTTGGTGGCCGAGACTATGAAATAGATGAGGATACAGCAGCGGCGGCTAATTAGCTTACCTCTTCCGCGATGTAATACTTGATGGTAGTTCCGCGTGGAGAGAGAAATGAGAATTTTTCCAATGACCCGAAATAATCGATTCGGTGCTGATATCGGCCGGCCGATCTTCCAAAGCGTCATAATTTCAGTCGTTGGGCTCTTGAAAAACTCGCCAAAAATCCGCATTTTGGGACCCCAATTTTGTTCAGCGACGAGACCCCTTTTGGCTTAATGGCTACATCATAAGAAAAATTGACGTATTTGAGCTGAAGAGCAACCCGAAGTCATTCAAGAACAGTCATTACGTCCATTGAAAACCACCGTTTGGCTGCAGGAATCATCGGCCCATATTTCTTCATAGAGGAGGCTGGCACCAATGTAACAGTGAATAGCGAAAGCTATCGCGCCACGATAAACCCCTTTTCGAAGCCGGAAATTGAAGCCCGTGATCTCCACAACATTTGGTTCTAAGAAAACGGCGTTACTTGCCATACAGTCCTTAATACAATAGCTAAATTTGCTAATTAAGGCTCTGTAAGTATGCCACTAAGCCCTGAACCCTTTCTAGATGTCAATTCCGCATCGATTCAACTATGGATTGACGAATTCATGCGGTTTACCTATAAAGGACGTTGGTCTGGGTTGAACTCGTGCAGAGTACCCAAGTGCTTTGTGAAAGAACCAAACAGGAAAATGACGACCTTTCTCTTAAAACTCAGCAGAAAGGACCTGAGAGTAGTGGTGGGTATAATCCCAGGTCATATGGCTGCCATGGGGGTCGTATACAGCGCGATATGCCTATCCTGTATCGAGGGTGACGACACTACAGAGCATTTTCTCTGTAGCTGTCCGACGGTTTCCAGAATCAGACTTAGGATACTGAGTTGCGATATACTGAGTATGGATAAAACTCATACTCTTCCTCTTCCAGATTTCTTAAGATTCATCAATGAATCCAAGAGATTTGTGGAGGAGTGACCTCATACTAATTTATCCATCTAACCTTTTAACCGTCTAACCTTCTAACCAAAAACACTAAAATATTCTACCAAACCAATTTTTATGAAGAAAAATCCTCCAAAACAGTCTTGACAACTCTTTGTCCATTTTGCAGCTAATCTTTATCATTTTATTATCATTTTTTGGATATGTGAACGTGATTTTATACGAGTACTGACCTGGGACGCAAACCACTTAACTTATGTAGACATATAAAGGGTGATTTTTTAGCTATTATCTTTTTAAAGAGTTGGTTTAAACAGCTGACGCACGTTTCGTGTTTTGTTCCACTTTCAAACATTTTCAGTTTGGTCCATAATTTAACCATGAACTGTCTTACAAACGAACAACGCTTGCAAATCATTGAATTTTATTATAAAAATGCGTGTTTTGGTAAGAAAGTTTAATACCCACTTTTTTATCGAAAAATTGAGTTCAGCGACGAAGCTCATTTTTGGATCAATGGGTACGTAAATACGCAGAATTATAGATTTTGGAGTGAAGATCAGCCAGAAGAATTGTAAGACCTACCAATGTATCCAGAAAAGGTCACAGTTTGGTGCGGTAAATGGGCTGGAGGTATCATTGGACCGTACTTCTTCAAAGATGCTGCGAATCGTAACCTAACTGTGAATGGTGAGCGCTACCGTGAAATGATATCCAACTTTTTGTTGCCCAAAATGCAAGAGCTTGACTTGCATGACATGTGGTTTCAGCCAGACGGTGCCACATGCCACATTGGACTAAGCGGATGGACGATTTGAAGCGCAGTCGCGGTCAACATTTGCATGAAATAATCTTCAAACATTAAATTATATGGACTGTACTATCGATTTAAATAAAAATGTCATGCAATTTTCTGAATTTTACGTGTGTGTTTTTTTGAAAAACTTTCCTATAGCTCTTAAAAAATCACCCTTTATATTTCCCACGCGATCGAAATTTCGATAAACACACGTATTCACATCTCTACTACAGCCATCTCTTTCTTACAGTCCATGATACCATCGCCATCATACCAAAATAACATTATTCATATCCTACCATTCCACCCTTCAGAGAACTCATTCTGTTGTACACTTTTCTCTGGCGTACTCTCAAAATGCTCGTATTTTCCTTTGTTTTTTTCTTTCTATTCGGTTATGTTGCCATGGAATGTGGTCGCACATGGTACAAAGTATAATACGTGTTTCCATTCAAATATGGATTTGTATTTCTATTGCGCTTACTACATTTTCTTCACACCTAACAAAATTACTATTTTTAATAATTTGGTGAATAACTGCTTCTGCTCTGTTTACTTTAACCAGCCTTCAATTTTTTGCTTCACTCCTAAAGCCAATATGCGAATTTTCTGAGCAGAAAGAGACTGGCGAAGCAGAAACGAAATTCAATAAACAGCACAGAGCGAATAGCACGCATTTTTCGATACACGCATACACACACGCACGCATACACACACACACGCACGCACATATATATATATAACGGGGGCTGATCCCTTTAAGCGTGCACCAAAGCTGGGACGGAGTCCTATCAAGACGCTCAGTGTAGAAAGGCCTGAGAGAGCAAAATCGTCGCCACCTGCGCTGCAAGATAGCAATGAGAAAGCAGCACAATCGAGTAATGATGCCTTAACGCTTCTTGGAGAGACGATTGGGAAGTTGACAGAAGCAATGCGTCTACCGCAACGCTCGATTAACAACAATATAAGGGAACTCCTCGAAAAGATTACTAAGCTACACTCGAGAGCCCAGGAAGAAGCGAAAAGCAAGGAAGCCAAGCGAAACGTTCTTGGAAGTGTAATGGCTGAAGGAACACCAAAAAGACCACGCGACGATAAGCAGCCGGGCAGAAAAACGCCACCCAAAAAAAAGCAAGACTACACACGAAGAAGAACACAAAGTGTCAGCAAGTGCAGACAAAAAAGCCAAAGGAGATAGTAATGCCAAGAGGACAAACGGGGTTATGGAAAATGGCTGGATGAGTGTCAAGCGCAAACCAGCCAAGAAGAAAGTGATAAATAAACCACCCCCGAGGCCGGATGCGATTGTCATTGCGCGTGCCGGAACAATGACATACAGTGACATTCTCAGAGCGGTTAAAAAAGATGATGCCCTGCAGGAACTCGGCGAAAACGTTACGCGTATAAGAAAGACGGCCAAAGGCGAAATCCTGCTTCAATTAAAAAAAGAGCAGATGGCCAATACAGGAGTCTACCAGAAGAAGATTGGTAAGGTGCTAGGTGACCAGGCGCAAATCAAGGTCCTAACCCACGAGATGTTGGTGGAGATCCGTGATTTAGATGAAATCACAACCAAAGAGGACATAGGTGAGGCAATACGAACGCAAGTTAAGGAGCTTAACCTATTTAGTGCAAACGCAATAAAAAGCGTTAGAGCGGCGTATGCAGGCACGCAGACAGCGGTGATAAGCCTACCAGCACTGGACGCAAGGCGACTGCTTGAGAAACAAAAGCTCAAAATCGGCTGGACGGTATGCCGAATAAGAGAAAAGCCTGACCTGAGGAGGTGCTACAGATGCCTGGAGTACGGACACCTAGCGAGGACGTGTACAAACGAAGACGACAGAAGCCAGAACTGTCTCAAATGTGGAGAAAAGGGTCACCAAGCAAAAGTATGCGAAAAAAAGCCCTTCTGCGGAGCTTGTAAAAGGAATGGAAGAGAAGATACAAGCCATCAGATTGGAAGTAGAAAATGTCCCCTGTATCAAGCGGCGTATATTAAAACCAAAAAATGAGGATTGAGCAGATCAATTTAAACCATTGCGAGGCTGCACAAGAGCTCTTAAAACAAAGGGTATACGAAAATAAGGTGGACGTTGTGCTAGTCAGCGACCAGCATAAAAACCTAAACGTCGGAACGTGGGTCTCGGACAGGAAAAGTAAAGCTGCTATTTGGGCCTGTGGTGGAAATACCCTGCAGGACAAACCGCACACCCACAGTGATTACTATACCCGAGCAAAAATACGTGGCATCTATTTCTACAGTTGCTACGCGCCACCGAAACTGACGCAAGTAGAGTTCGAAAACCTACTGGATGAACTTGTGCAAAACGCTCGCGGCACCACACCAAACGTGATTGCGGGTGATTTCAATGCGTGGGCTTTGGAATGGGGTAGCAGATACACCAATAAAAGGGGAGATGCCTTGATTAAGGCATTCTCACTGCTTGATGTGGTTCTGCTAAACACTGGGGAAAAAACACCTTCGAAGTGAATGGTCGTGCATCAATAATCGACATCACTTACGCCAGCAGGGCTCTAGTACGATCAGCAAGCTGGAAAGTGAGTGACTTTTACACAGGCAGTGACCACCTCGCCATTAAGGTGGACTTTTCGCATGCAAAAGAAACCGCACAGAGAAAACAGAATAAGGGTTGGAGGGTGGAGACGCTTGATGAAGAAATGTTCCAAATCATGCTAGAAAAGACCCCACCTAGCACCAACGATGTGGAACTTCAGGCGGAGCTGCTAGTAAAACATGTTAGCAGAGCGTGCGATGCCGCTATGTGCAGGAAAAGACAGAGCACTCCCAGAAAGCCAGTATACTGGTGGAACGAGGAGATCAGCACCCTAAGAAGCGAATGCAAAAAAGCAAGGCGCCTTTCCCAAAGGAGTTATGGGCTGGCAGAACACTACAGGCTCCGCGAGAATTATAAAAAGAAGCGGAAACAATTAAAGAAAGCCATTAAAAGTAGTAAGGCAGCCAGCTTTAAAGAACTGTGCCAGAATGTGGACGAAAACCCGTGGGGTGATGGCTACAAACTCGTTATGGCCAAGGTCAAAGGAGGTAGAGGACAGGCGCCAACTTGCCCCATTCTCTTAGAAAAGATTGTACAGACACTCTTTCCACAACAAGATACACAACCAAGCCAGACCCAGTTCCACACAGCTGGAAATAGTGTCACAATCAGTGAAGCAGAGGTGATTATGGCAACGGAAACTTTCGGCAATGCTAAGGCTCCAGGACCTGACGGCATTCCGAACAAGGCGCTGAAGATCGCTATCGGGCGCAACGCAAAGCCATTTGCAGAACACTTCACCAAGTGTATAAATGAAGGCATGTTTCCGAAAGTATGGAAGAAACAACAACTAGTCCTACTTCAGAAACCAAATAAGCCAGCGGGTGACCCAAGTTCTTATCGGCCACTCTGCATGATAGATACTATGGGCAAAATCCTGGAGAAACTAATCTGCACGCGCCTGGAACAGCACCTGGAGAAAGTGCCGGCTGAACTATCCGAACATCAGTTTGGTTTCCGAAAAGGTCGTTCAACCATCGATGCCGTCAGGAGGGTGACAAACATTGCAAGTAAGGCTATTGAGGGTGACAGGTGGATGCATGGTAATAAAGAATACTGTGCAGTTGTCACTCTGGATGTTAAGAACGCCTTCAACTCGGCATACTGGCCCCATATTATAAAGGCTCTTGAAGAGAAAAAAACGCCAGCATACTTAGTACGGGTTATAAACAGTTATCTGTCGGAAAGAGTACTTCTGTACAATACAGATGAAGGTCCAAAGAGATACGCAGTGACTGGCGGAGTACCGCAGGGTTCTGTACTGGGCCCGATGCTATGGAATGTATTATATGATGGGGTACTGCAACTCCCAATGCCGAGGGGAGTGCAAATAATAGGATACGCAGACGACATTGCGTTGACCATAGTCGCCAAAACAATCCCCCAGATCCAGAGTACCTGCAGCGAGGCAACAACAAAGGTCAAACAATGGCTAACGGCGGTTAAACTCCAGCTAGCCGGGCAAAAAACAGAAGCAGTTCTCATTACGAGTAGAAAAAAATTAGAAACGACCACACTAAACATTGATGGGTTCAACGTCACAACACAGGCGGCACTACGATATTTGGGTGTAATGATCGATGCTCGACTAAGCTTCAGGGAGCACATCAAAAAAGCATGCGGAAAGGCAGCCATGGTGACGGCGGCACTGTCAAGGATTATGGCCAACATCGGTGGCCCCACTCAGAGTAGAAGAGCGCTCCTGGCTAGAGTTACCCAGTCTACACTCATGTATGCAGCACCCATATGGGGTAATGCCCTGATACAGAAAACGTACGCGAAGAAGGCGGAAATAGTTTTTAGACTTATTTCCCTTAGAGTTGCCTGTGCTTTCAGGACAGTGTCGTTCGAAGCAGTATGTGTCATATCGGGTATCATGCCACCAGATATAATGGCCTCTGAACTGGGTAGAGTGTACGACAAAGCCAAAAGCCTAAACAGGCGATTAACGGCGGAAGAGCGTAAAGAAGAAAGACGGGGGAGCATAAGTGAGTGGCAAAATCGCTGGGACCAAGCGACAAAAGGGAGATGGACGCATAAACTTATCAGAAGCGTACAGGCCTGGGTTGAGAGAGGACATGGAGACACAGATTACTATCTCACACAGTTCCTGACGGGGCATGGATGCTATAGAGAGTATCTCCAAAGACTCGGCCACGAGGACGCAGCTGACTGCTCGTTCTGCGGCAACGGTAGTGAGAACGTGGAACATGTCTTCTTCTCCTGCCCGAGATACGCATCTGAGAGAATGTGCATTGAAGAAATCATAAAAGAAAAAATAACCCCGGGCAACATTGTATATCACATGCTGCAGTCGAAATTGGTGTGGGCCAAGATGAAAGAATGGTCCGCGAATGCGTTACAGGAACTGCGGAAAAAGGAATGGGAACGCAGTAAGGAACGAAGACAAAGAAGTAATGAAGGGTAGACGGAGAGATAAATGCAAATGAAGAGCCATAATGGCTAGCTTGGCCCTGCGATGCAATGCTTAAACGGCGGTACCGCAGGGCAAACGAAAGCAGAGGTCGGAGTTAGG
Source organism: Anastrepha fraterculus (assembly GCA_037575425.1). Lineage (NCBI taxonomy): Eukaryota > Metazoa > Arthropoda > Insecta > Diptera > Tephritidae > Anastrepha > Anastrepha fraterculus. The sequence continues at coordinate 13,959 of JAYXIM010037535.1, read as the reverse complement.
GTTTAGTACGTAGGTGTACTGTTTCGCAAGTCCAGTTTAGTAGCAATACTAACTGTGCGTGGTCCCGAATGAGGTGCACCTTTAGCGATCAGTATGAATCGTGCATGCCGTCTGTACTGACGGTATCTATGTAAGATTCCCCCTTCGGATAAAAAAAAAAAAAAAAAAAAAAAAAAAACGCACGCACATATATTCTAACGAAACTAGTGTGTGACCAAATATTCTATATATGTATGTACATACATGCATGCATATATGAGTTTCAGTTTTGGTCTCGGCTAAACATCGAGTGGAATACAGTGGTCACACAATTTATTCGTACACCCTGCGTAGTATGTACGTAGAAAACTTAAGCTTTGCGCAAAATATTTGCTGTGACAATATATTTCTTTTGGGTCACTGTAAGAATGTTACTCTCGTGATGAATTGCCGCAAACAAAACTCCCGTTATTTCAACTCACACTGAGGGGTTCCAAGGAAAGCAAGCAGACGTAGGCCAAATGCTGCAAAGCATTTATTCGTATTTTTTTTTTAATTTTTCTCGCCGATTCAGTTTCAGTTGCGCGGAATATATCGATTGCAGGTATCAAAATGGGACGACGTGCGGATTTACCATTAGAAATGCGTAAAATTGTTATTAAATTGTACTTGGAAAAAAAGTCTCTGCGCGAAATCCACAAAAATTGGCAAATCGCATTCTACGGTGCAAAGTGTTATTGTTAATTACGTTAATACTGGTAAATTGGAACTAATCACCACCAAGTCGGGAGGCGAAATATATTGACTCCATGTGAGGAACGCAAGAAAGTAGCATCAGTCGCGCAAAATCCAAAAATAACCTCTACGTTGCTATGCCAAAATATTCAAGAGTCTTTGCATAATAAAGTAAGCCCACAAACAGTTCGTAATTGTTTGCAAAACGCTGATTATTATAGCAGAGTTTTCAGATATATGTAAACAGAAAGAAGAGATTGAAGTTCGCCAAACGCTATATAAATCAGCCAGATTCTTTTAGGGAAAACGTCATATTCAGTGATGAGTCGAAATTTAATGTTTGAGATGGGTCTTCAAAAGTTTAGCGGAAAGAAAATACAGAACAGAATAAAAAAAATCGTATTCCAACGGTTAAGCATGGAGGAGGAAATGCCGTCGTTTAGGGGTGCATAGTTGAATCTGGAGTAGGAAAAATGATTTTTATTAATGATAAAATGGACAAACATCTGTATTGAAACATTTTGAAGAATAATTTGCATGATAGTGCCGTTAAATTGGACTGGATGCTAAAGGGTGCTTATTTACCACTATAAGCAGCATGTCTGGGAGTACTTAGAAAAGAGAATCAGAAAGCACAAATTAACATCAAAGACATTATTAAAGACAGCTTTAAGTACTGAGTGGGAGAAAATTGCAGCTAATGAAACCAATGTATAGATAAAAAGTATGCTCTGACGTTTGGAAGCAGTTATAAAAGCTAGATGCGGCCTAAAAAAGTCGTGAATTCTCGTTTTTTCTAGTTTTTTTTAATAAAATGTTCTTTATATGGCTATGAACGAATAATATTTTTGCATAAAATTGTGCTTTATTTCCCCATTAAGTCAAGTTCTTTAATTCCACAAATGAATTTGGAAGTTTTTATTCCTTAAATATTGAATAAATGCGTTATTTTTTACGAATATATCCAAATTTTGTTCTTTTGTATAAATCTTGCTAAGTACCAGGTGTATCTGTTTATAAACTGTGAGTGTACGAATAAATAGTGTGACCACTGTAGTTCACAGAAGACTATTATTGAACAATTTTCGCAAGCTTTGGTAATGGGGTAAGATTTGCTATTAACTTACAGGGTTAAGTTAAGTTTGACAGCATATTTCACGGAATTTATGAATTTACATAAATCCAAAACTTTTAAGCCGACAAGTTTTATGATCCAAATCATTATTTCATGATAGTAAAACGAGAGTCTCTACCCATTCGGAGTTTAAAAACTTATTACAGTTGATAATATTATATCAATTGCTTAGAAAGAAAAGCCATAAGTAGAAATATATGTCGCTCATTTCAGTTCTCACATAATCAGTTTTGACTGTATATTTAAAATCTTTAGTTTCGGTAACAAAGTCGGTTTCAACTAAAATTTGGATTCACTTAAATACTAATGGAACTGAATAACTGAAGGTGATTTCTAATGAGGCCCAGGTTATCCTAAAATTTTGTATGTCGAACACCGTGCAATTGTTGTTGCACCGAACACGAAGAGAGAGAGTACGCCGTCTATCAGAGCGAACAAAATGTATGTAGATTAACACACAGAGACATTTAGAAGGTAGACACTGGAAATTCTCTTTTGAAGTTTAATTTGTGGTCACACGGACACAATCGTTTACTTCTTTAGTATTTTCTGGTTCGTATATATTCTACAAACCGTGAAAATATAAAGCGGAGAACGTTCGTCAACAGTTTGTTAAATATTGCAATGAAGAAAGCAAACTGGATTGGTTAAATAAAAAACATTTATAGTAAATTAATATAAATTATAAATTATAAATTAACATCGTTGATTTCTTCCATTTGATTGGAAACCAACACAGAACTTAATCTCAGAAAAGAAAAAGAAAATGAATGAAGCAACTTTTAAGAATTGTTTTGCAGCCAACTTTAAGTTTACGAATAAAAACACAAAGCGGGGGGCCAGTACGGGAGACAAAAACCCCTCTCTCTTCCCCGTTCGTCCTTCTCCCACTAACAAAATGTTTCCCTGTGTAAATCGGCACTTTATCCCTGTCCCACCAGGCAGACGTAAAAACGGTGTTGCCATACACAAAATGTACTGAATATATGATTACATGAATGATCATAAACGAAAAAGCAGCAAAAAAAAAAAAAATATATTGTGATCTACCGCGTCTACGGTTTTCAAACTCCAATAATGTTTCCATAAATGTTACGTCTTTTCTTCAAGACAAAATAAGACATTTTCTGCATACTCGTTTGCCATGTGCATATTTCGTTATCAATTTTACACTATTTTTCTGACAATTGTATATACAGTAGGTTCTGTTTTTATGCGGTAGATACGTTCCGCAAGAAACAGCATAAAAAAAAAACAGCATAAAAAAAGCTACTAGTTCTATAGTAAAACTATAGATACGTTTCAAATGCTAAAACCGCATAAATCTGAAATAATCGCATAAAAAAGGGCACTAGTCCCATATTATTACTATAGATACGTTCCATAGACCGCATGAATCTGAAATAATTAAATAAAATCGCATAAACAAAATATTGTATCTTTGAAAATTATATCTTTATATATCTTCCATACTTGTAGGGTTAGCATTTCTGATGTAATCTGTGATGAGTTTTTGCTTAGCTGGTTTAGAATCTTGTTTATATGTACAATTCCCGATAGGTCGACATGCATTTTGTAATTTAAAAAAAAACCGCACTATTTCAAAACCGCATAAAAAAAAGCCGCATAAAAACAGAACCTACTGTACATACGTACTTTAATCAATGATGCTCATAGTAAAGCAAAACAATGCTCAAACTAAACTTCGGGTTAGCAGAATACAACTCTGTAAGAGACTCAGCATAACTACCACACACCAAACAGAGCATTTCGTCGAACAAATGTCAGTCAGCATAACCACGACCTGAGTGATTTCCAGTAACATAATTCTGCTCGGCAATACGAAGATGTTTAGAGAGAATCACTACCTAACAGAGCTTACGTAAATGCATTTGTACTGCTAGCGCGCATTCTCACTCCTCCCTTTTAGAAAAAGAGTTGCCATAAACAAATTTTATGAAGCTTAAAATAATAAAAGGACTTTGAATATTCCTATAACGGTTGATTTTAACGGCCAATGGCGAAACCGAGCCATATATAAATCAAAATACTCATGTTAAATTTCAATTTCAATCGCTTGGCGGGCAATTTGTATGAATGAATGTTTGTATGTAGATAAATACAGTACTTTCTGCATATAAAAAACGTATACATAACGGATAAATAAAAATATTAATTTTACGTATAGTTTATACATATAAGCAAAACCGGACCAGATACACGATTTTTACAAATCTCTCGACTCCAGCGCTACCTAGCGGTATATATAATATGAATTTTTAATATGGGCCAAATGGGATCATAAGTATGAATTAAAGATTATCCAGATCCATGGCCACTTAGGGATCAAAACGCAGTTGTTGCATGTCTGAAATCATATATTAAAACTTTTTCGCAATCAGGTTAACGTTGTAGGAGTGTATACCGGACAAACAGACAAAGAAACAATAATTTTTACACACTAAATTTAATTCAATTTACAGATATACATATGTTTGTGCACTTGTTTGCAACAGAGACGAATTTATGTTTAAAAAATCACCCAGCTTCCTCGTATTTCCAATAACACTTATTTCCGCTCTTTCCATTAATCTGGTAGCCTCGATCAACCATGGCAACATCACAAAAGAAGTGAGGCACAATTAAAGAGATCGCGAATAATCATTACATTTGTTGGCAAGCCTGGTAAGAATCACCATCAAAATAGTGACTATCTCAACAACGCCTCATAAAATATACACATACATACATATGAATGTATACATATAATATATCTTGTGTCGTGCAGCCCTAAGAGCGGCGTTACAGTATGTTAACAGCATTGGTTTGCAAAAACTCACATCAGTCAGATAGATGTATATGTACATATAAATAGATATGTATATACGTGAGTATATGGATATGACGTACGCACATCGTTCAATATCATACGATTCCTGGTACCACAGCTCAGCTTCTTTGCACGAGATTTGTGTGTAGACACATATGGACATACATATACACTTCTTGCTATGACTTGTAGGAGGGGAAAGATGTTGCATGTATGTATTTTTATTTTTGTATGTACATACACAAGTACTAAGATAATGAGGCAAATTTCAGGTTTGTGAGAATTTTAGGACTGACGCTCATGTAATATATTCCTACTGGAAAAAAATCAATGTGAGCAGAGAGCACGGAGTTTATTGCTGTGCTGTGATTTAATGTTATTAAATAAAAAAATATAGGCACAAGATGTTACGTATTTTAGTCTCTTGAGAGATTAAATGCTTCTGCGCATATTCCAATCAGCTTGAGTTTGTGCTCTAAAGTACAATACAATATACATACTTCTTCTTCTTAATTGGCGCGATAACCGCTTACGCGATTTTGGCCGAATTTAACAAAGCGCGCCAGTCGTTTCCTTCTCGTGCTAATCGGCGCCAATTGGACACACCAAGTGAAGCCTAGTCCTTTTCCACCTGATCTTTCCAACGCAGAGGAGGCCTTTCTCTTCCTCTGCTACCACGAGCCGGTACAGCATCGAATACTTTCAAAGCCGGAGCGTTTGTATCGATTCGGACGACATGTCCCAGCCAACGTAGCCGCTGGATCTTTATTCGCTGCGCTTCGCTGTCTATGTCGTCGTAAAGCTCATACAGCTCATCGTTCCATCGTCTGCGATATTCGCCATTGCCAACGTGCAAAGGTCCAAAAATCTTACGCAAAATCTTTCTCTCAAACACTCCAAGCGTCGCTTCATCGGATGTTGTCATCGTCCAAGCTTCTGCGCCATACGTTAGGACGGGCATGATGAGAGCCTTGTAGAGTGTTAGTTTTGTTCGTCGAGAGAGGACTTTACTGCTCAGTTATATATGCACACATACACACATAAATAGTTCTAATACAATTTGGAACGAATATCGCCCTCACATCGATAAACACGAAGTCAAATTAAAAAAAAAAAGCAATTTCTTTACTTCTGTTCAGTGCGAGTATTCACCAAATCACTTTAAATCGGAAAGGTTGCTGCCTTTCACTTTACCGCTTCATTTATACTTTTCTCTCAAATATATTTTGAGGGAATTTCAATATCTTAGGGAAACGTATTTTAAAAACCGGAAACGTATTTTAAATATTAAATATGAGGAAGGAAATCATAAGAATGTCAGCCAAGAAACCCATTTCCGGTCGGAGAGTGTTAAAGTACGTTTTACCGTTCTGAAGTCAACTGACAATAAAACTGTTGCTATAAATAAAAAAATACAGAAAATTTTAATCAATTTCGTTCGAATAAGAAGTGTTTAGAGTGGGGAAAGAACGTGAAAAATATCAACAAAAGATTTTACGGATAGGAGCTAGAAAATTTTAATTTTATTTTATTGTTTGATAGATACTTTGTATGGATATAGAGAAGGAGGTAAATGGAATCGCAATGGAATAGATCAAGTTACATTTACACAAACGTGAAAAATTGCGAAGCATTCATCAAATTCATGAAAGATATGTTTCATTTCGATTGTGCATCAGACATTAATACGTGAACAAAACTAAGAGGCACCATCATCGATTTGACTTTTTCAAGACACATTACACTCGAAGCACTCCCTTTCATTTCCTATTTTCCCTATCATCGTCCTATTCTCAACAGAGAAATGGTTCATTACCATGCACACAGAAAGAATCCATATGCAAATATCATACAAATATGTGAATTTATAGTAATGTGATATTTAATTTCTTACTATTTGTGTTATTGGTTCTGCAAATGGCGTCGCAGAGGTAGATGCAACAGCTTCTTGAAACTCCATGAGAACAGAAATTGTTGGAAAGAGTGGCTCCTTTACGAGATTGACACGCTCATCTGGTTGATCTTCAGTGGTGGTAGATTGTTGCGCGTGTTGTCGCTGACATCTAGGTTGGACATTGTTCGACTCTTCCCCTGAACGAGATGAAGATGTAGTTGTCGCTTCAAGAGAATCACCGGCAATAGCCAAGTTAGCAGCTTGGCGTAATCTGTTGTTTCGATCTCTTACATTACGTGCTTTTCTTGCAGCTGCTTTCTGTGCAGGAGTTTTGGATGCAGCAATCCGTTGTCTATACTCACGTTGTATTTGTGCCCTTGTTTTTTTTTAGCAGCGATTATTGGCTCAGCAAAAAGCGTTGCTAAAGTAGATGATGCAACATCTTGAAACTCCATGGATTCACTCATCGAAAGTAGCGGCTCATTCTTGACATACTCTGGTTCGTCAGGTTGTTTTTCCATGGTGCGATTGTAAGCGGTTCTGCAAAATGAATCGTCGTTCTAAACAATTTAGAAAAATTTTTCATAAAATTCTTCGTTCCGAAAATCATTTTAATTTACAAAACACTTTAATAAAATATTGTTTCAATTTCTACTCGACTGTTAAAATTTAATTTTAGATTTTATCATTTTATATTAATAATATATTTTGTATTAACATTATTTCTTTCAGCAAGTAAACTGAATAAAAGTTGTTGTTCAATTAGTTACTTAATTATTTTTGCAAATTTAATTGTAATTTGTTGTAAAAAGTTATAATTTTGAATAATTTATTATAAGAATAAACTGTGATTTAATTTATCATCTTTTGGCTCTACAGTTCTTTGTGAGCTTTGGCCTGCTGCACGTGGGACCTCTATACGTCTCGAACGCTTGCGACTTTTTTCCAGTTCGTTATCCTAAGTTTCTTGATGTCGTTCTCTAGTTCGTCGGTCCGTCTTGTTCTCGGCCTTCCTCTTCTCTAGTGTTGAACGCTCTGACCTCTACGATTTTCTTCTGCGCCCTCGTATCGTCCATTCTTGTAATGTGACCCAGTCATCTTAACCGCTGCGCTTTGATGAAACGTATAACATTTTCGCCCTTTATCAGTTGATCTATCTCGTCGTTCCATCTTATCCACCACTCGCCGTGATCTTTGATTGCTCCGAAAATTCTTCCGAGTACTTTTCGTTCGAAGGCTTGTAGTTTTGTTTTATCTCCTTCAATTAGCGTCCACGATTCAGCTGCATAGCATAATACTGATCTAATGATGGTTTTTTACAGAGTTAATTTGCATTGTTTGTTTAGTAGTTTTGATTTGAAGAGTTTCGTTAACGACGCATACGATCTGTTCGCTGGTAGAATTCTCTCATCGATGGTGAGGCTCATTGAATTGTCTCTACTCAGTTTGAAGGCTAAATAGGTAAAGGACTTAACGATTTCAAAAGAAAAATCGCCAATTTTCAATTTGCCTGATGGTGGTTTATTTTGTCTGGACATCATCATATATTTCGTCTTATCTTCGTTGATTTGAAGACCAATTTTACTAGCAGCAATTTCAATATCAGCGAAGGTTTTGGTTAGGGCGTGGATATTTTTGCTGACAATTGATATTTCATCTGCGTATGCGAATAATTGGGTAGTTCTGTGCTTCGATGGCACAGCATAAGGTTGAAGATTGTTGATGAGAGCGTATCCCCTTGTCTTACTCCAGTTTTAATTCTGAAGTGGTCGGATTTTTTATCTTGTATCATTACTTTGGATACAGTTTCTTTCAGAGTCATCATCACTATTCTGGTTAGTTTGTCTGGGATTTTGCATTTATGAAATATTGTGGGGATAGCCCTCCCGTTGATGCTATCCAAAGCCTGCTTGAAATCAACAAACAGCATGTGCAGCCCAATGTTATGCTCAAAATATTTCTCCATGGACTGTTTGAGTGAAAAAATTTGGTCTATTGTTGACCTTCCAGGTCGAAATCCGCATTGATACTCTGGAAGTACTCTTTCCGAGTGGCATATAAGTCTTTTGTTAACAATTCTTGTGAAGATTTTATACGTTGTGTTGAGTAGGGAAATCCCGCGATAGTTTTTGCAGTTTAATTTATCGCCTTTCTTGTGAATGAGGAGTATTATTGCTGTGTTCCAGTCGCCTGGCAGTGTTTCATTGTTCCAGATCAATTGTGTGATTAAATTACTGTTCATAAATATTAAATTTAAAATTTGGAAACATCAAAATTTTTGTAACTCTAGCTTTTAAAAAGCCCTCGTGAAAGTGTATGATATATGAGAAAATTGTTCCCTTTGACGGCTGGCTGGTCCAACCTGTCATTTCAGACATATTGTTATGATATGTGGAAGATTTAATATTTATGTTTTAATTTTTTGAAATCATAGCTACGCTCGATAATTATTTCAATCGCCATTGATTTTTTACTCATTGTGAAATACTTCGGTTAACTTATTGTTGTTTAGTTTTGACAATATTGCATAACCTACAATTGGTGCACTAGCGGACCAATGTTATTTATTTAAATGATGGAAGCACGAATATTCGACAATATATCACTGAACATATATTTATGGTAATATCGAAGGAATCATTACCTTTATCGCCGTAATTATCGTTGCTAATAAACAATTGACACCACATTCACTTTTCCCTTCACTTCAAAATTAACGAAAACGTGTACATGTATATGCGCGCTTTGAATTAGTCTAGTATTATCAGTGAACGTAAATTCATAGAGGAGGCGCAGTCCCGGCCCGTTCCTCATTTTGGGCTCCAACAAAACACGGGTAAGAAATTCAACTCAGAAATTACTTCACCACAAGTTAAAAGTAGGAAATTAATTAATATGGCTGCCGGAGTGAAATAAGAGGGAGAGAGTGACACGCAAGCATGATTCAATGATAAAAGGTTTGCTCAGTAAGCAGCTTTCTCGTTCTTACTTGACAAATCGGCTCCCTCAGCAAGACACTGGATTGCTAGCTCTAGAAATTTTTAGTAAAAGTGGAGGAAAAGTAAAAATTTGTAGAAAAAACATTTCATTTTCAAAATGGTCTGCTTACGAGCAACAAATCGCTCAATAGTTTTCATCGGGATGTTCAGGACTATGGTAGTATGGCATGGAATACATACCGCTTAAGTCGGGACATGATAGAGTATTTGACGTAATCCAAGATCGATGAGTGGAGAATTCACAAAGCTTTATTTCTTGTGATGTGTTGATTTAGAAGGAATTCATGTTTTGCAAAGAGCTAGCATTTCCCAAAGAGTTACGACAGGGAGAATAATTGGATAGTCCCGACGCGATCGATAACAATGCATACCTCATTATAAGAAAGTTGGGATAGACCGAATTTGTTTCCAATGAGCCCACATTCCCATGGATGGACGGAGTGTCCAGAGGAGGCTTAGCAAAGCACAGTACCAGCTTGAAAAAGCTTCTCATAAAAAAAACGGTGGGTCCTTCCATTTGTGGAACAACATCAAGACCCGCGCTACAAATAGGAGGAGAATCTCGGCCAAACACCTAACAGAATTGTACGTGCCAATTATTTATTTATTTTTAACAAAATAGTTTCATATTTGCGAAACTTCGCAACTTCGCGATCGGTTTTAAATTTAAAAACTAATTCACAAAATAAAATCTGGGATTAAGTGAAATAATTTCTTGTTTTAATGTTAGACAGGCAATAGGTAATTTCCGCTAATAACTTCTATTTGTACCATTATTTAGATTCAAATATTAATTAAAATTTAGTTTTTAAACCGTTCGCAGTTTGTTTCCATTTGAGTAAGAAAATACTTTTTTGCTACCATTTTTACCAAAAAGGACTTAATATTTTCCACTTTATTCATTTTCTTAAGTACAACCTTTTGTAAGAGAGTGTCAAAAATCGAATGTCACTAGTGAGCAAATCTTTAATAATTGAATCATGACACGCAAGTGTGAAAAAATGTAGTTTACATTTGCTTGCGTAGAGAATAGATTCGTACATTTGATATGTCCATATGATTTGTATGCATCTTTACATATAGATTAGTTCTTTTTGTTTGAAAATTGCGCGAAATTGTATGTATGCATGCATGTTTATATACATATATTATTGTAGTATACAACATATCTTATAAGGTATGTGGTAAATATTACCGTTGGCCGATTGTGCCTCTTTGTCGTTCGTTCCGCGCTCTCGTTTGCAGTTCAAGCAAGGTAACGCCGCATGAGCAATGTCACGCCGCATTTTTTGGTGCGTGCAGCCGGCTACATCGAATTATAAGACGTTATCACGTCAAAAGATATTAAAATCAGTTCATATGTAAGTCTTCGAGAAATCGAGGCCACCGTATTCCGAAAAGTCGTTTTGAGAAAAACGCGTTTAAAACTTTCATTGGACGGTGTAACTCACTACCTGCACTTATTGTATTGGGTATAACTTCACCAATTTTCAAGATTTTAAGTTAAAATTTTGTTTACATATTTTTGAATATATCTACTTTAAGAAAATGCAAAAAAGAAGTATCAATTTTTTTGAAAAATCACAGTGGTGTTCCCCCTTAAAAAAGAGAAACAAACACCAACCTTAAAAATTTTCGCATTTTGGTTATAAAAAACACTAAATTTATTGCGAAGAGCAAATGGTGGCAACACTGCACAGCTCAACTAATGTAACGTCACGCACTCTCTGATGGGCACACTCTTGTTTCTATCTTTCTGTCCACTTGTATATATTCCATTTCACACGCGATCCAAATTTCGATAAACACACGTATTCACATCTCTACTATAGCCATCTCTTTCTTACCGTCCATAATTTTTCGCCATCATACCAAAATAACAGTATTCATATCCACCCTTCAGAGAACTCATTCTGTAGTACACTTTTCTCTGGCGTACTCTCAAAATGTTCGTATTTTCCTTTGCGTTTTTCTTTCTATTCGGTTATGTTGCCATGGAATGTGGTCGCACATGGTACAAAATATAATACGTGTTTGCATTCAAATATGGATTTGTATTTCTATTGCACTTACTACATTTTCTTCACACCTAACAAAATTACTATTTTTAATAATTTGTTGAATAACTGCGTCGGTCTGCTTACTTTAACCAGCCTTTAATTTTTTGACTCACTCCTAAAGTCAATATGCGAATTTTCTGAGCAGAAAGAGACTGGCGAAGCAGAAACGAAATTCAATAAACAGCACAGAGCGAATAGCACCCATTCAGCGATACACACATCCACACGCACATATGTACATTCTAACGAAACTAGTGTGTGACCAAATGTACATACATACATATATGCATGCATATATGAGTCTCAGTTTTGGTCTCGGCTAAACATCGAGTGGAATACAGTGGTTACATAATTTATTCGTACACCCTGCGTAGTACGTAGCAAACTTTAGCTTTGCGCAAAATATTTGCTGTGACAATATATTTATTTTGGGTCACTGTAAGAATGTTACATTCCTGATGAATTACCGCAAACAAAATTCCCGTTATTACAACTCACACTGAGGTATTCCAAGGAAAGCAGGCAGACGTAGCAAAATGATGGAAAACATTTATTCGTACACTTTCAGCTCATGATATTGTTGCTGCAAAAGTAACTGTAAAAATCGTTTGTGTTTTTCCTAATATGGTTGAAAACGATATAAGATTTGTTTTTCTTTGTTTTTATAGGGTGACTCGCTGTCATGTGACTTCTTTAACCTGATGTTGGAGAGCATCGTACGAGCCGCAGAACTTAATCGCTCAGGCACAATATTTATTAAGAGTGTGCTAGCCTATCGCATAAGCGGTTATCGCGCCAATTAAGAAGAAGTTTGTTTCTTTTTTTAATTAAAACTTAAAATTGTCTTGAGTATAAAGAAATGGAAAAACTTAGAATTCAACATAAACATACCCAATAAATTAAATTATACCTATGTACCTACTTCTCTAGCAAAAATCATCACGTATTTCCCAAGCAGCGTTCTGATGCTGATCATCGTTGATTTCCCCCATTTGATTGGAAACCGACACACAACTCAGAACTTTCTCTCACAAAGGAAGAAAGTGAATGAAGCAACGTAAAAAATTGTTTTGCAGCCAACTTTAAGTTTACGAATAAAAAACACAACGCGGGGTGCCAGTACGGGAGACAAAAACCTCTCTCTCTTCCCCGTTCGTCCTTCTCAAACAAACAAAATGTGTTCCTGTGTAAATCGGCACTTTATCCCTGTCCCACCAGACAGACGTAAAAACGGTGTCTCCATACACCAAATATACTGAAGATCATAAACGAAAAAGCAGGAAAATATTATTGTGATCTAGAGCGTCTGCGGTTTTTAAGCTCCAATAATATTTCCATAAAAGTTACGTCTTTTCTTCTTTCTAAATTTCTGAAGTCTTCTGACCAAAATAAGACATTTTCTGCATACTCGTTTGCCATGTGCATATTTCGTTATTACATTTTTCACAATTTTTCTGACACTTCCCTACACTAATAGCAAAGAAAAACAATGTTCAAACTAAACTTCGAGTTAGCAGAATACAACTCTGTAAGAGACTCAGCATAACCACCCCACATCAAACACAGCATTTACATTTCGTGTTCGCCGAACAAATGTCAGCCAGCATAACCACGACTGAGTGATTTCCAGTAACATAATTCTGCTCGGCAATACGAAGATGTTTAGAGAGAATCTCAGAGCTTAGGTAAATGCATTTGTACTGCTAGCGCGCATTCTCACTCCTCCCTTTTAGAAAGAGTTGCCATAAACATATTGCAGGAAGCCCAAAATAATAAAATGACTTTGAATATTCCTATAACGGTTGATTTTAACGGCCAATGGCGAAACCGAGCCATATGTAGATCAAAATACTCATGTTAAATTTCAATTTCAATCGGTTGGCGGGCAATTTGTATGAATGAATGTTTGTATGTAGATAAATACAGTATTTTCTGCATATAAAAAACGTATACATAACGGATAAATAAAAATATTAATTTTACGTATAGTTTATACATATAAGCAAAACCGGACCAGATACACGATTTTTACAAATCTCTCGACTCCAGCGCTACCTAGCGGTATATATAATATGAATTTTGAATATGGGCCAAATGGGATCATAAGTATGAATTAAAGATTATCCCAGCCCTTTAGGGGCTCGCAATCGGGTTAACGTTGTAGGGGTGTACACCGTACAAACAGACAAACAAACAATAATTTTTATACACTAAATTAATTCCATTTACAGATATACATATGTTTGTGCACTTGTTTGCAACAGAGACAAATTTATGTTTAAAAAATCACCCAGCTTCCTCGTATTTCCAATAACACTTATTTCCGC
>JAYXIM010037534.1:0-25554 GCA_037575425.1 Anastrepha fraterculus | reverse complement strand
TGATAAACGTGAAACAATGGGACGCCTGAGGACTCACGGGAGTCGTAACTGGCGTTTGGTCCTTCGGAGAACAAGCAGCCAAAATGGGCATCCCTCTCAACACACACTGTCGTGTAAGCAACCACAGCAAAAGGAAACGATTTTCCATTTCCTCTGTGTATACGCTGCCTTATGGAAGCAGAGAATGTCAACCCTGAGCAAACCACTTTTCGGGGAGCTCGAACGACTGTCTAGCTTAGACATCAACAACCTAATAAGCCTTGGTCATAATTAACCGTTAAACAAATTCGTAATTCGAGGATGTGGCAACCAAATGGTGCGGGAGCGCTAACTAGATACTAGATGAGTCACCACTTTAACAAACCAACCAACCAATGGGATTTTCATATCCAAGGTACTAAAGGAATATTCAGCTTGAGGTAAAGTACAATTCTTTACTGATGTATCACATTTTATTATTTACGCTCTACCTAAAGGACTTATATGATTATTCGAGAAATGGTCTAATGTCAAGCTATGATATATAGACTAGAAAAATATTGCACCGAAGGGAATATTGAAGTTAATCCAAATAAATCGTAAATTATGATTTTTAGAAAAGGCGGCCGAACAACGCCGTTAGAAAAGTGCTGCTACAATGGCGAAGATGCACGTGTTGAGGCGGAATATCGCTATTTGGGTGTCATACTTATACCAAAACTGGCATTCGGAAAACATTTGGAAGGCAGAAGCAACGCAGCCAAGGCAAGCATTAATTGCAACTGGAAGGACTCTCTTGCTAAATTGTCAGTAACGCTAAAAAACAAGCTACCCGCAGATCCATACAATCTTATGCTACCCAAGTGTGAAGCTTTACTTTATCGGATGAGGTCGATAAACTGCACAGATACTTCATAAAACGGATCCTAAGGATACCAGACATCATGCCAAACTATACGATTTTGCTGGAGATAGCAGCTGAAGAAAGCCGCTCTTTTACATTGGGCCTTGACATGAAATAGATTTTTAAAACTTTATATGAATAAAAAGTAAGTGTGCTTTGACGCACTATGTAATACGGAAAAGCATTTTCTGGTACAAACAACTAAATGAAATGGGCTCAGAGCTGGGACTTTCGTCTAATGCATCAATAGTACGCAGTGACATAGCCTTTGCATACAGTTGCTGACAGAATTAAAGCCCCAGCACACCAGAAACATAGCGAAAAGTGTGTCACGCATTTACAAATATTTAGAGCAAACAAACGGTTAAACCTATATAAAAGGAGGAATACGGATTGAAGATATCTCAATGATTTTCAAAGTTTGATGTGACCGGCTTATGTTAAATTCCAATAACTGTGGAAACGTGTCAAAGATGAGCAAACTCGAAGAAGAAAATTTGAAGTGCTTAATTGGTCTGTACTCCTGTACTCGTTGACTTTGGAAACATTTTGTCAGAAAAATCAGAGTTAACAGAGAAACAAGTAATAAATAAAAAATATACAATAAAATTTGAGAATAACTTTAGGTTTATTGTATTCAGCTTTACGCTACCATATACAAAATATTTGGTAGCGGAGTTTAACTTATTGATTATTTTATTTACTTCATATTTATATATGGAAAATGGCAGACGACAAATTGTCATATCTGATGAACATATACTGAATTATATATATTATAAACAAAGTGAATTGTAAAAATTTTTGGAATTTCTGAAAAATAAATGCACATTCCTACTACTACTACTGCTGTATTCGACCTGACTAATGCGCAATTCTACCAAACTGGGTCGCCGACAAAAGGATATTCACCAGCTGACTATTAGGTATGCAGCAAGCAAAGAAAGAAATAAAATACGTTTGTTTACCGCTGAAACTATTCTTACATCTCTAACAAAAATACATACATACATATATACTTTCGCATGGGCACACGTATTTTCGCAGTTGACGTACACCCATCAACAGCCGTGACCTAATTTGAACATTTTGCGCCAACACTGTAGCCATACAAATCCAATTTCGATAGCAAACTAGCACAACAACCGCAAAACAGCAAACCGGTTGAAAAATAATATATTTCATTTAAATATATAGATAATAACTATATTCACATTATTTTGGTAAAAGTTTCAATAAAAAGGTAAAGCCCGGAATTAAAATAAAATTGCGCCGAAATACTATTTTGCTAATGTTTTGATAAAATATTTTTCGCACCGCCCGAGCTATTTCAAAAATATAAATTTGTTCGTTTATTCTCCTTGACCGGCAACTGCACGTTTATACAGTTTTTATACATTCTACTGTCGCACCGATGAACGAGCGTTGGTACCACACACCAGCATTTGCTTAGCTCCACAACTGCACCGGCATTGGTAAGTCGGTTTTGGGTTGAGCGCTTACGACAATGACGTCCTCGCTGCATTAGGTGCACACAAATAATTGCATATAAGATTTAGGTATATATAGGTAGATGTAGTTACGTACATGGTGTATATGTATTCTGGAAGGCTAAGAGTATGGTCAAACAGACCAATTAGCTGAGGTAACTAAACCCTAAATTACGTCATTGAGTTTGGTGTTCACAAACACTTAATTTAGCTCATGCAATTAGTTTATGAATTTCAATTTTATTAGTTTATAGAGGATACATTGAACCTTTCCTGTCAATACAATGGAGTTTTTTGGAGTCCGGCTTTTTCAGAAAATAATGGATAACTGGCTCATTTTTCAAAGTTGCACGTGGCAGCAGCTTCTACTACATGAGACATTAGAGTAAAATGCACTTCAATGGTCCTTGTAAAAACTCGTAAATGAAATTAAAATAACTTTTTTTATAGTTTTCCTTTATTATAGAATTACCTTAAATTTGGTTCGCCATCTTCGTTTTGTTTTTCTCTGTTTGATTTTAAAGTCTCTCGTTTTTTTTCGTTACAAAGGGTAGTTGAATTTCAAGGACCGATGTTGAATGTGCAATAAACGTCAAGTTTTTTCTGCAATTCACTTGACATTTTTCAATTTCAGACTAATTCAACGCGTTAAAGTTATTCAGGCTTATTATGAAAAATAATTTAATCGCCCAATTGTGCGTACAATCGGAAAATTTGTTTGCAAAAGTGTGAGCAAACCAGGTCTGTAGGGGATGTGAAAACACCAGTGCATGCTCGTACTGCTCGTACTGCAGAAAATATTGCGCTGTTCGCGATAGTGTGGTTGAAGAGCCGTCCACCTCAACTCGTCATCGTGCCCAGAAATTGCACCCCTCACGCTCGTCGTTGATGAACATTATGTATAAAGACTTGCATTTACACGCTTACAAGGTGCAATTGACTCAAGAACTAAAGCCTCTTGGCCATTTCAAGCGTCGTCAACGGTCAGAATAGTGGCAGGAAATGGCAACAGTGAATGACCAATTTTCGAAGAAAATCATCTTCAGTGATGAGGCACATTTTCACCTCTGTGGATTCGTCAATAAGCAGAACGATAACGAACTTTTTATGGCCCGAATTGGAAGATATGGATGTGGACAATATGCGTGAAAAATTTGATGACCGAATAATCTCACGTCGCGGCAAATTTTGCGTGCGCGGGCGAACAGACATGGCTAAGTCGACTTGTCGCATCATTCTGAGCATTTTGGTATATATGTACACACATACTCATATATGTCTACACTCATCGTTCTTCATATATAATGTTACATACAACCTTTACGTGAACAAAACTAAAATTAAGTTGTGTCCAAGTGCGCGCGGGCATTGAAAATTTAACAAAAGCACGCCGCTCGCTGTCTCTTGACGCAATAGCATTTTGTTGAGCTTAGTTAGCTGAAATGAATACTGTAATTGGCTGCTGGTTGTTCACGGCTAAAAATAGCACAACATTTATACATTTTCGCAACATTTGTGTAAGTTTCAAAATATGCTTCAAATGCAATTAAAGTATTTTTTACAACACAAAGTGTCTAAAATCGTATTCTTAACGTTGATAAGGAAACTTTTTATCTTTTCTTTTCGATTCCTAATTCTATTTGAGTAAAGCTACTTTTTCGCTTGTTTCTATTTTTATTCAATATCAGCGTATATTTTGCTTGTACTAGACTCAGGTAGCAAGTTTTGCTGATTTCATTGAATATTTGAATATGTAATAGTCAATGCAAATGCAACAGTCATGTCCAAAAGACAGCAAGACATGGCTGTTACAGATGTGGAAAGATGCAAGGAAAATACGTCATATAAGAGTAAATGTTTACAAAGCGCCAAATGGCCTACATTACCATCGCACTGCACATATAGCCACCAATACACACCCCCAAACTGATCTTCTAGTATAGATAGGCATCTACATTTGCCTTCATGGCCGCATGCACAAGCATTCATATGCATGCTTTCGCTTGTTTATAAGTAGTGTCAGTGGCCCAGTTACATTACACAGTGCAAAACTACATCGTTTATACGTTCAAATAAGCTTGCACACATACATACAAAAGGGAGAAGTCCTTGCGGCCATTTACGTTGCACTTGCCGAGTTCAATAGCCTCACACAACTAAAAGCGGCAGAATACGAGCATAAATTCATATTGCAGAGAATGGAGAAAAGCATAGAGTGCAAATAACACTGGTTTACAAATTATTAAAGTTTTTTTTTAAATACGTAAGAATCAAACCAGACAACTTTCAAGTAAAATTGGTTGCCAAATCCGAAAAGCTATTTTTTCTCTTATGTAGTTTTTGATATATCGCCAGATAACGGTTTATACAAATTTCTAATTTCTGCAGAATACGTTAACCAATCAAACCAATGAAATCATAACAAATGATGATACAAAACCGATGAACACAGATGGCGATGCAGTTGTAAGGATTGAAGGTGGTTCCTCCACGGTCTTCTTCTTCTTCTTAATTGGCGCGATAACCGCTTACGCGATTTTGGCCGAGCTTAACAAAGCGCGCCAGTCGTTTCTTTCTCGTGCTAACCGGCGCCAATTGGACACACCAAGTGAAGCCAAGCCCTTCTCCACCTGATCTTTCCAACGCAGAGGAGGGCGCCCTCTTCCTCTGCTACCACCAGCTGGTACCGCATCGAATACTTTCAAAGCCGGAGCGTTTGTGTCCATTCGGACGACATGACCCAGCCAACGAAGCCGCTGGATCTTTATTCGCTGCGCTATGTCTATGTCGCCGTAAAGGTCATACAGCTCATCGTTCCATCGCCTGCGATAAGGTCCAAAAATCTTACGCAGAATCTTTCTCTCGAACACTCCAAGCGTCACTTCATCGGATGTTGTCATCGTCCACGCTTCTGCGCCATACGTTAGGACGGGCATGATGAGAGTCTTGTAGAGTGTTAGTTTTGTTCGTCGAGAGAGGACTTTACTGCTCAGTTGCCTACTTAGTCCAAAGTAGCACTTGTTGGCAAGAGAGATTCTACGTTGGATTTCAAGGCTTACATTGTTATCGGTGTTAATGCTGGTTCCTAAATAAACGAAGTCTTTTACAACTTCGAAATTATAACTGTCTACAGTGACGTGGGTGCCGATACGCGAGTGCGCCGACTGTTTGTTTGAAGACAGGAGGTACTTCGTTTTGTCCTCGTTCACCACTAAACCCATTCGCTTTGCCTCTTTATCCAGTTTGGAGAAGGCAGAACTAACAGCGCGGTTGTTAAGGCCGATGATATCAATATCATCGGCATACGCCAACAATTGTACGCTCTTATAAAATATTGTGCCTGAGCGATTAAGCTCTGCGGCTCGTACGATGCTCTCCAACATCAGGTTAAAGAAGTCACTCGACAGCGAGCCACCCTGTCTGAAACCTCGTTTGGTATCAAATGGCTCGGAGAGGTTCTTCCCAATTCTGACGGCGCTGCTGGTGTTGAGCAACGTCATCTTACATAGCCGTATTAGTTTTGGGGAGATACCAAATTCAGACATAACGGCATACAGGTAACTCCTTTCCGTACTGTCGAATGCAGCTTTGAAGTCGACGAGAAGATGGTGTTTGTCGATTCTCCTTTCATGGGTCTTTTCCAAGATTTGGCGTATTGTGAATATTTGGTCGATGGTAGACTTTCCAGGTCGCTCCGATGATATTTTTATAGAAAGAAAATAGGGTTAGTGTGTAGTTGATATCATATTTTATTCATATTTAGATATATCCATAATAACACGGAATTTATTACTTATTATGAATCTTACCTTCGATGGCTGACACGTACTGATCTTTTCTTCTAATCTCTTCCAATTTGGAAATGAAATTAAATTTTAAAGTTATAACGAGAGTAACATCGCCGAACAGCGTTTAACACAGTAAACGTTTTAACTATTCGTCGGGGAAATGCCCGAGGTTAACGGACTTAACGTTGCAACGACTGGAACCGGTGGTTTGCAACAGTCGGAACGGTAGGTGCAATTAACATTAGGGTGTGGCCTGAACAAAGGCATTTAACTTTACTATATTATGACTAATTTAAATATGAAAATTTTCAATTTATATTACAGGACATATGTAAGGAAACGATTTCCAAAATTTCGTTTATTACCCATTCTTTAAAACTAACATAAATATTTACTTCAAATGGAAAAATTTTAAGTTATAAATAAAAAAATTATCTATTAGACATAAAAGTTATTCGATTAAGAATACAAATACATTTTTTTTTTCTAAGTGCAAACTTAAATAAAGAAATCGTAATTGTGCCCAGCACAGAATCGCTTTTTGTGTAGAGTCGTTAATTGGTATTCCTAGTAACAATTTACTTACGATAATAAATTTTAAATATGAAACTAAGGGCACATAAATAAGCAACCTGTGTTCGTTACATCCGTTTTAGGACTTAACTATTGTATATTTCTATGGTAAAAAAATACCATTCGAAAGTTATTTTCATGCAAAAATTGCAAATTGTTTAACCCGAAGCAAACACATCTGTTCAAAAATGGCGCCAATACGAATGCCAAAACATGCATATACATTCTGTTAAAAAATATGGGGAATTTTTCATTAGAAAGCGTGCGTTTAACATATGTCTAATTTCTTTTGCTGGAATGTTGGTACAACTGTCCTCTATGATGTCGCAACGTTTGAGCGAGATCTGTCACTTAGCTGGTTTTTTGGTATTTAATTATATCAGTCCACCACAGAATTTGTCT
The DNA here is from genome assembly GCA_037575425.1 of Anastrepha fraterculus. Classification (NCBI taxonomy): domain Eukaryota; kingdom Metazoa; phylum Arthropoda; class Insecta; order Diptera; family Tephritidae; genus Anastrepha; species Anastrepha fraterculus. The sequence goes on along the minus strand of JAYXIM010037534.1, from coordinate 18,418 downwards.
TAAATTTTGCGTTTTGATCTGGATTTCATGTGCCGAATCATTGAAAATTATGCAGAAAGCCTATGGCGAGTGTGCTTTATCAGAAACACAGGTCTACGAGTGGTATAAAGCTTTGCAGAGGACCGAGAAGTCGTAGAAGTTTTGCCCCGATCTGGTCGCCCATCAACGTCTTCAACGGATGAAAACATCGACAAAGTCAAAGAAATGGTCCTGGAAAATCATCATATAAGTTTGAGGGATGTAGCTCGTGATCTTAGCGTGTCTCACAAACCGATTTGCAACGTTTTACACCATCAATTGGGCATGAGACGCGTGACTGCTCAACTTGTTCCAAGAGAGTTGAATTTCTTTCAAAAAATTTATCGGAAGAAGGTGGCTGAAGACATGCCTGAGCAAGTGAATTTGGACCCAACGTTTATCCAGCGCTTTATAACAGATGATGAGACGTGAGTATATGAATTCGACATACAAACCAGTCAGCAGGCGGCTGAATGGCGCTATCCACATGAGCAGAACTCCAAAAAACCACGTCAAAGTCGGTCAAAAATGAAAGTCATGCTACTCATTTTCTTTGATTATCATAGTGTTGTGCACTCGGAATTCATTCCAAATGGTTCTACGGTAAATAAAGAATATTATTTGAAAGTTATGCGACGTTTGAGAGAGAATGGAGAGAATGTGCGTAGGAAACGCCCCATAATAACGCACCATCTCACAAGGCTCATATTGCTTATTTTATTGAATAATGTCCGGTCTTTTTTTTACAGAAGGTAAGCCTCCTAAATGTATGCTTTAATGTTGGCCCTGATTTAAAGAAACGAGTTAAGCAGCGATTTAAGAATGAGATTTAGATTAAGAATAATACAAAAATTAAAGTAAAGCCGAATATGTAGATAAAGCAAAGGATATGCGATACGTAAAGATAAAGGTGAAGGTAAATTAAAATACTTAATATAAAAATAGAAGTGAACGAGAATATATCGATAAGAAGAAAAATTCCGATAAAAGTAGGGATAATAAAAGCATGGGAATGAAATAGAAACAAAGCAAGATATAAAACTAAAAACACATAAATAAATTAAAATATAATATTAAACTTAATTTGATTAGCAATAACTAATTACAGGATACTATCTTTAGTTACACCTTTACAAATTTTTTTCAATTAAGTCAAGAAATCAAGTATCAAACTTGAAAGCTGAACTAACGACATCCCTTGAACTACATGCGAATCATACGCCCTGATTCTCGGTCTTTCTTTTTGCTGTAAACTAGTGTAAGTATAGAGAGGAGAGATTGGGCATGAGCAGAAGATACATTTTTAGTGAGTCTGTTGCTGCTTGGCTGCAATCTGCGGCTGCACAACTTACAATAGCACTAGATTTACCGATGGCGTAGTGAGTGTAGTTGAGTGAATATGAAGAGTATCAAATTGCTATGTATCATACATACCTATTGATATATGTATGTATGTATGTATACGTTGTAGTAGCTATACGTATCAAAATTAGGTTCACCGAACTCTTACTGGGTTATCAGTACGAATTTACAATTTACAAAACGCAACTATGACGAATTCTATAAGTAAGACTAACGAATATACATACACAAGTGCATGTAAATGTAGGTATATGTACTCTCATCTATATGTATTAATTAGGGTACATATTGCAGTATATTTTCTGTATTAGTATTCAAATGGTATGAGAAGAGTTATGTACTCAAAACACTGGCAAGCCCTTAAAATTTGTTACCTTCCCTTAACTACCTTCCCTTTTAAATAATGTCTAATTTACAAAATATCTGAACTAATGGGTGATAAGTCACATACAATTTCTTTCACTAAATAGCTGCCTGAATAATTATGCATAATTTATCTGAAAGTCACTAAATTTACATGATGGGAAAAAAATGTTATCTATACTATAAAGGTGAATGTCTGTACGTTGTCCGCGCATCACTACGAAACGACAACACCAAATGACGTAAAAATTTTTATACATTCATATTTTCACCCAATGAAGGTTATAGGCATGTTTTTATGATGTAACTCTCTTTCCACAGCCCTCAGACCGCGCCACCACTCTCATTCGTCACTAATAATCGAATATTTGCTTAAATTTAATCTAAAAAATCTTAGTTTTTCCTATTTCCCACTATTTATAGTACACTCTAGACTTCATAATCCACATAAGCTGTTCAACTATGATCCAAATGCAAAGTTCAAAAACGGTTTGACATAGAAAATTTATAAAAATAATGTTGCTTGATATTTTTCTGATTGGCTGTTTTGATTTTATTCCACGAGGCATAGCAACGGATGCCGGGTATTGTAATATTATGGTTATTAATAAAAAAATAATTTCTATGAAATTATTGTTTGTAATTCTTTTATCTACATATCCTAAATCCCTCAAAACTACTCCTACGCGAGCGGGGCCGCGGATTAAAGCTAGTCTACAGTATGGGACATTTCCAAAACAAGTAGTTGGAGGAGCACGATCGACCGAACACCCAACCGAAGTATAGCCGTCAGTTATTTATTTATTTTTATAATACAGGATATAACCATAAAGCATCTCATGCTTAGATAATTGGGTATAAGCAGGGCAACGCAAAATAAGTTGCAGCATGATTTTTTTTGCCAAGCAACGAGCTAATGAGATGGGTACAAAAGTATACAAAATTTGAACAATATTCTTTGGATTATATTTTAGCATATTTTGAAATAAATGCATATTTTAGTATACTTTACAATAAACAAACATTTCGTTGTTACGTTTAGAGTTAATAATAAAAATTTGTGAACTCTGCGATAGAAGAGGAATACACCTTTCGGCAACACAATTTTTCAGTCAGTTCAAACTTGCACTTTCTTATACCAAAATTTATCGAGCTATAACCCTGCATATTCCAAATTTTTCAAAAAATACTGAAAGTTTGAAATTTTGATCAAAATTTGTTGAATTTATTTCATAACCTGCACAAAGTCTCAAACTTGGATTTATAAAAAGATTTTGTAAGAGAATGAATTATATTTGCATAAAAAAGTATTCAAGTTTAATAGGAAACAAATAAATTATGTAAACTTGTTCATAAGTGCCTGTGATGTAACGAGTGATCAATTTAGAAATATCGGATTTTAAATTGAAATAAAAGAACGAAAATTCAAATTGATTGGTCTTTCTTTATTTTTTTTGTACAGAATCATTCACGACATTTATTGTTTACAGATAATCCTTTAATTCAAATGTTCACCACAACTGCGCCGTAATTCGGCCATCCGTAAACACCAAATTTGAATGACTCGCTGGAGGACTTCGGTTGCTATCCCGTGGATAACTTTAGTAATATTCACTTCTAATTCCTCAATCGAAGCTGGTTTATCCACAAAGCGTTTAGACCATCACAAATAAAAGTCCAAAGATGTGATATCACGCGAACTTGGTGGCCAATCCACTGGTCCAAGGCGAGCGATAAATTTTTCACCGAAACGACGACGTAGTAAATCCATTATTTCACGGGCTGTATGGGAAGTAGTGCCGTCTTGCTGGAACCAAATTTTGTGGAGATTACCGGCTTCAATTTTTGGTACAAAAATGTCGTTTATCATGCCGCGATGGCGTTCGCCATTCACTGCCTCGCCAGCCTCGTCTTTGAGGAATTATAGGCCGATGATTTCTCCAGCCCATAGATCGCACCAAATGGTTGTTTCCAATAGATCTAATGGCTATTCTTGAATGGCTTCGGGTTGCTCTTTAGTTCAAGTATGGTAATTTTGCTTATTGCCGTGGCCAATAAGCCGCAAATGGGTCTCATTGCTAACCACCACAAGTTGGCCTGAACACGCGATGAACACTTTTCACAGAGCGTCGATTTTCGTAATACATTTTAACGATTTGTAAACGTTGTTTAGGCATAAGTCTTTCTATGATGAAATACCGATGAATACTGACAAAAAATTATGTATTTAGTTAAATCTGTCAAAAAAAAAAACCTATTGGCAAAAGCACCTCCAATCTGATCGCCCTTTAGTTATTAAACGGACTGCATATGAAATTTAAAAGCACATCTTGAGGTTTACAAGGATTTGAAAGACATTATTGCTCATGTATAATATGTATAATTTAGACGCATATTTTAAGCGCTAACAATAAAGATTTTTGTGTTGCGCCGATTATCAGCAACACAATAATATGAAATCTGTTAAAAATAAAATAAAAACACAAAAAGTTGACGGTCCACAGCTTAAAACACGTCCACAAAAAATAAATCTACAAATGCAAGGTTTCGTACAGGCTACACAGAACCAAATATATTGCATGCTCTATTTCGATTTACGTCCATAGTTAGCATGAACTTAGCTCAGAAGATATAGATCTAGGCATACAATGCTTCTCATATGTTCTCATATAACTAAACGCTCTGGATTCGGACGGAATGTGAGTTCGCCAAATTTTATTACTTCTACGGTTAATTTTTTCTATTATGCGAAAATATCGCATATGTATATTAGTTTGGGGGAAGAAAAACCATAATTTTTGAGTTAAATTTTTGCACAAATAGCTTAAACCATTTTTATGTTCGATCTTTAGCTCCTAGACGAAGCTATGACTACTAATTGGCTGGTCAACTTCGATTATTTCTGTGATTTTATCGACATTTTCGACGACGGGCCTGCCTGTGCTTGAACGAAATCGACGAAACCAAATTTGCACGTAATTAGTTGTTACAGTATCGGCGCCGTAAAACCAATCACAATTTCAGCGCTCTGGCGTACATTTTCACCTTTATCCAAGAAATCTGTGAAATATACCGATTTTTGTCTTTGCTGACTTCCATTGTTAACACCCTTTATCTCACAACTAAATGGAATAAACAAAAATCAGCAAATGATTTTTTTAGTGTGAAAGGTCATATTGACAACGAGCATAAACTTTAAATTGTTTAATCGTCACTTTACGAGATATCGAACACTACAGGCATCTATTAGATTTTGGCTTTCTGGTTTTTTTTCCTCACTCTAATATTTCAAAATTAAGAAAAACATTTATCTAATAGAGGTTGCCCCTTGGCAGTCAATGGCAAACCTCCGAGTGTATTTCTGCCATGAAAAAGCTCCTCATAAAAAATATCTGCCGTCGGAGTCGTTGAAACTGTAGGTCCCCCCATTTGTGGAACGACATCAAGGCACACGCCACAAATAGGAGGAGGAGCTCGGCCAAATACCCAAAAAAGGGTGTACGCGTCAATTATATATATATACATATAATATATAATATTTCATTGCACGTCCACCATGGCGTATGAGTAAATATTAGGTTAGTATAGATTTTGGTGGCAGTCGGCTTAGAATAGCACACTCATTTAGACCATGCACGTCCGTTGTGGTACCACTGTGTAACACAGGGATCTTACTGTTAATTTATCATTGAAACATTAATACTCTCTTATGAAGCGTAGGATAGGTTTTATCAACACCGGATAGTTCTGTAAGACAGTAAAAATCGTATTCTCCTATCAGCCTTGCTCTACCCCTAGCTAAGGCTGGACAATTACAGAGGAAGTGTTCTACTTTTTCTTCCTCTTCCTCGTCTCTACAACTTCGGCAGTATTCATGCGAAAGTACTCCTAGTCTAAAAGAGGCCTACCTAACAACCAATGGCCGGTGACCTTCGAAATGTTCTCTCTTGATAAGTTGAGCAATTCTCCTAAACCTTTTTTATCTACTTGTAGCCTGGTTGTAACACAAGTATTTTTTATACATTTTATTTATTTTGTTTCATTTAATTTTCCTTAATGAACATATATTAGTACAAAAAAAATTCAAATCACTTTAGCTGTTGCCACTTCTGGCATTTGAATTTTAAGTAAGATACTCAAATTACAATTATAATAAAATTTTGGATACGGTCATTTGGTATTAACAATAAATCCCTCTGCATAATTGCGTCTCTTCTTCATAAAATCTTTAATTTTTGTTTTGCTCATTCCTCTAATGCACTTACCCCACCCCCATAGGCAGCTGTTTTAATGACGTCATACAAATGACACTCTTAGAAACCATTCTGAGTATTTTCCGTGGGCCCTTAATTTTATTTTTAACTTTTATTTCCATGCGCTACTCACTGGACAAGAATTGGTAAAATTAGCGCACGTGCATTAAAGGGATGGCACGAAGCTACGAAAAATGTATGTAAAGTTTGTAACAGTGTTTGCAACTTAGTCTCATATATAAATAAACGTGGCTATTTGTGTAGCATGATAAAACCGAGATTTTGCAATGACACTTTTGTTACACTTCATATCGTTTGATTCAGAGGAAACTTTTGCACCAGTAATTTAGAGAAGTTTTTGATAGGCTTTTGTGCAGAAGTAATGAAATTCTAGACGTAACGAAGTTTCTGTGTACGTATTTAATGAAATTTAGAGGCCTTACTGAATATATGGGTTAAAAGCCCTTGAAACTGATAAATAATCTGTAAAAATTACTTGCCGCTTTTTCAAGTCTACTCATTTTAGGCGGCTGCCGTAGCCAAATGGGTTGGTGCGTGACTACCATTAGGAATTTACAAAGAGAACGTAGGGTCGAATCTTGGTGAAAAGGCAAAATAAAAAAAAAGTATTTTTCTAATAGCGGTCGCCCCTCGGCAGGCAATGGCAAACCTCCAAGTGTATTTCTTCTTTAAATTGTAGGTCCCTCCAACGTCAAGACGCACGCCACAAATGGGAGTGCCAATTGTATATATGTATTGTATATATATTATATTATTATTATTTTTTAATAAAAAAGAGATTTTGCTTATATGACTAAGAAAAATGGCTTAAAAAACGAAAATATTGATATGGCTCACATAATCAATAATAACAAATTATTTATGTTTTCGGTCTCCAGCGAATAAGTTTTTTTTTTAGTACACGAAACAACCGCAGAGCCTTTTGCGCGCCGCCATCTCAAAGCGACATATCCACCCCTTGATACACTCAAAAGTCATAAGGTCTATAAAACATAAAGGAAGCCTAACTTTCAAATACCCACCGATTATTGTCCATGTCCAATCCTGATCGAGCTTGGAACCACTCTCAGCATAATTTTAAATAACAGTAAAAATATTGCGGAATTCTAAAGTAGGTAGTAGCTTTCAAAAACTCCTTATACTGTTCGAATATGGCATTTATGGAACTAGTGGGTAAATTATTTGTAAAGCCCTATAAAATCACATTCACAAATTGGACATATCATTAAGGAGTTTTTAAGTTCTCACTCGACATCATTTTGCAGATAATTCATTTAACGGCTGCAGTATTCTTTACTATCTTCATACTCCATTGGAAGCTATATCATGAAAATCAGGTAAAGACGGCCAGTATAGCTTCTATTTCTGCAAATGATTGTTCAACCAAAATGAGGACCCAAGCCACAGGATGTGCAGTGGATGTATAGATGCATGGCTTGGTGTGGAGCTCTTCGGAAGAGGTATAAATCGCTAAGCTGGGGAGCGTGCAAAGGACAACATGTATTGGCATAACCGGAGCATGTAGAACTTGCCCCGGTGCCGCTCTGAAAGTTGCTTTGCATTTACTTCCCATTGACTTGTACGATATTTCCATTGCAGCTCAAAAAGGAATCAGGTTAATCAGGTTCGGACAGATTTCTCTATCCCCAAACTGGAGTTTGAGGGTCGAACAAAGGCATTCTTTCCAAGTAAGCAGGATTGTAACGAGGGAAAAATCTGCACCGACGCCGGTACCTCTGTCTTCACTCACCGCTCCAAGATGGAACCGGGAGTCGGAGTAGAGCTTTTCTCTAAATCAGCCAATTTATCTATCTCCTGAATAGAGCCGAATACTACTAGTGTCTTACGGACGCTTGCAAATTGTTTAGCGAACGTGGAAGCAAGGGAGTTATTAACAAATTTCTCCCATAGTCAAGATGCGTTCATGGCTCCAAACTAGTAAATTCATGTAAGGAGGCGAACAAATCTTTTGGATGTGCAGGTAACATATTCCTGATCTGGGTTTCAGTACATAGGAACTTAGGTTAGGCTGGTATGGTTGCCTAAGGAATGAGCACACCTGGATGAAGAAAAAGAAAAATTATGAAGGAGGTGAGGTGAAAGAAAAAGACCGATGTGATACAGGGAGAGGGCGGGGAGAGGTTGTGCTGGGATGGTTAGGAGCGTGTGGAATACGAACGATGACTATGCTGCGTTTGCGCCAACCGCTTTATGCTGCTGATGAAATTTATCAGATTTTTAATTTCAGCGCCAGCTATATCAGCAGGCGTAGCAAAGAAGTATGAGCCAAGATGCCTGGATCTTAGCCCCGCCAGAGCAGGACAGCTAAGAAGAAAGTGCTGAGATGATTCCACCTCATTCTCCATACATCGAGCGCAAAAAGGACTCGTGGTGATTCCAAGTCTCACAGCATGCATTCCTCGCGCATAGTGACCAGTGAGAAAACTCACGAGGAACTTAGAAGGAAATGAATTTGTCAATGAGCTTGCCAAGAAGGAGACTAAATTGGTCTCAGAGATCTTCTACCCAGTCATCGACATCCCTCTGACTGTTATTATAGGAGAATTGCACAACTGATTTCCCAGGAAGATGAGATGCTTTAAGATTTTGTTTTTTGTTGTACTAGTGCAATACTCCTCAAAGTATCAGTTTTTTTTTTTAACCCACCGTTATGCAATAATTGTCTCAGTGGGATTGATACAACTCATATGCTCTCATGCATAAAAAACTCTGGAGTGTGAATTTTGTTTCTTGCATTGCATTCACATTTTTTTTTCATTAAAGAAGTAAAGATAAGCGTCAAACAGGTAGACGGCAAGCTCATACTCTAAGTGCATAAGCGATCTGTTCAAATACCATATTGTAGTTATTGATTTGACGAGGCTACAAAGATCAGCCTGTGCACCGACCGTTACAATTACTTCATGCCCTAGGGATGCCCTTAATGTACTGACATTTATAATCCGGTTGATTTCCATATCAATAAGATGGCTAGGTTAAATGAAGCGGGTCGCTTTAGGGAAAACATGTACGGTCATGCTAGTCTATTATTGCGACAAAATCGATGCACTCCGGGCTGAGTAAATCGTCCCCACAGTAACTTTCAATACGAGTTTTGCCACTCTCTTTCCATCTCAGGAGGAATTGGAGTAATGAACTTCTACCAAACAACTTCGACACAGATGGTTCAAAAATGGACTGTGGTATTGGAGCCGGTATATATTCTATAAGTCTATCACGACTTAGAATTGTAAAATCTGTTCGTTAACCTAATACTTGCACTGGCTTCCAGCCGGAAGTATTGCCAATAGGAGAAGCTTGTAAGCTACTAATGACAGACTTCTCTTTTAAGGGCAATAACGCTTTTCTTTCGGATAGGCAAGCTGAAACCCACTTACTGGATTCAGCTACAACAACCTCTAAAATGGTGGCATAGCCTTACCGCCTTGAGTGAAAACCAGAAAGTTACCTTAATCTGGGTTTCGGAACATCGGAACATTGAAGGGGACGAAAAAGCAGACGAACTGACAAGAGGGGGATCTGCCATAGGTAACATTCTTGCAGAATCGGTTTTCACACCTTTGGGTGTAATCAAGAATGCAATCTTCTCAAAATACCCACTAATCGAGGATTGTAGATGGAGGTATCAAACAACATGCAAAGTTAACAGAACGTTATGGCCCACCTACAACCACAAACAAACGTCAATACTGACAAATATGAAACGAAAGGATACCTGCAGGCTCATGACATTGATAACTGGTTTCTGATCAATTAGTGAAAAAGCAGCCAAAATAGGTATCCCTCATAAGTCATACTATCATAGTAGTAATCAACCGGATAAAAAGGATACTATCCTCCATTCCTCTTTGAGTGCCCTGCCCTATGGAAGGCGAGGATGTTAACTCTATTTTCGAGCATCTGCGAGACCTGACTGGTGTACAGACATAAACAACCTTATAAATTTTCTCAATCGTATGCCGAAAGTAATTTTTACCCTAAAGAAATGCACTTCCCTTCATCCTTATGTGAAGTAAATAAAAAATCTAGCTAAATAGTAAATTTCACTCGAATAAAGATGTTCACTTTAATGTAATTTTACACTAATCAAACAAGTAAAAGTGCACACTGAAGTCCTCCACACGCACGCTTACTTATCCCCGTACAATTGGTGCCTCTGTGAGGCACGTGCAAAACGAACCACTTAACACTGGTAAAGTAAGTGCACAAGCATGTGGCTGAGCCATACCGGAAGCGTACAAGTGAGCATAAAAGCAATTAGACCATTCTTAGCACACAATTACAAAAACACAGGTTCGCCACTTATTGGTATTTAAGCGGATTATAGAAAATTAGGTAGGCATACATATGGCACATTTCCAGCTTGCGTGTTGGTATGGGTAGCTCTTACTTACAATTCGATACTTTAAGCTTCTGCACGCTTCACGTGTGGCTACTTACTGTATGGCAATATTTATCGTTTTTTCCTTTTGTAGATTTTGGAAGATTTAAATTAGTATTTTATATAAATTAAAAAAACGTGGCTTAGTAGTAGCTTTTTTTATCCACATATGTGAGTTCGTATATACGTATGCGTCTGCAGGTATATAAACGAATTCATTTTTCGACTTGCAGTTTATGCATTTCTTATGCAATTGACCTCTCACACAATTTATCTATGGATCAGTCGTTATGTAGAAGCTATAGATGTCATTCGTATTCGGACACACGACAGCCAACTCTATGTTTCCAGAACGACTCGGATTTATAACCGGCCAACGGCTGTTACTCTAAAGTAGAGCTCTTCGATTCTTCTACAGTTAGCAAGTGGTGAATAACAGATGGAGAGGCAGATCTATACATGTCTGAAGCGACAGCCAAGCTGCGCTCATGCCTTTAGACAGCCCCGCAACCACTTCAAGGGTAGTCGAGTCCAGGCTGTAAATCCAGGCCGAACTATGTCGATAGACATAATAACCTGATGCTAACATGGATCCCGGGACACGTGGGTATAGCGGAAAACGAGATTTCAGACAGCCCGCTCTGCCGGGTTACTCTAACCCACAAGCGAGCTTGGCAGGCTGAGAGAGGCTGCAAATAGACCAAACTGATGTTACCTGTCATGTCCGACCGACTGTCGCAGTTCCTCCTGTCACTAAGCAGATGAAACTGTAGGAGGCTGGTTGGACTGATGACGGGCAAAGCACGTGGAAAAGGTGGACTTCTCAGGCAGTGTAATCGCCCAGCATGTGGAGAAGAGGATGAGACGCCGTACCACGTTCTGTGCGTCTGCCCCGCCTTCGCTCGAATCAGGTTTGAGGTCTTTGGCACTGATGTGTTAAGAAGCGACCACCTTGGCTCCGTGGCACCACAAGATCTACTCAGATTTCTTCGGATGTCAAGTAGATTTAAAGAAAATTAAAAAGGGAACCCGAGTGCAGTACAATGGATTTAATTGTGTGTGAGTGCTGCACTTGCTAGTCCGTCCCGACAAAAACAAAAAACAAAAAAACGGGTGATTGATGAAGCAAGTGATATAAATAAACATACCTATGTAGGAAGTGTGCAAAAAGAGTTGCCAAAAATTAAATTTGTCTGCAAACTATTAGTGAATATTAGTAAGACCGCGTTCCTACAAGGAAATATTTGTTGTTTTCACTCGGTACTTTTTATGGGCGTGCTTTATCAACACCCTTTGTGTTCTCGTTCCTCTCAAGATTGTTTGTTGACTGCAGACTAAGAACTAACAATTGAAAGTTGAATGAACACGGCTGGCTGTCAACACCAAAGATAATTCGTTGAAGCAATTAAAGTATTCGCTAAAGGCGGCCGCCGTAGCCAAATGAGTAGTGCGTGACTATCATTCGGAAGTTCTTAGCTTCAAATCTCCGTGCATGAAGCACGGAAAATGAGTGTAAGCGCCAATCACATACTTATACATACATATAACTAAATGTTCCCTGTGTGAACGCTATCTAATGAAAATCGCTTGAAATTGAGTTGGCAGCATTTGAAGTAATGAGTTACACCAGTTTTATGAGATAAAATCATATCGCTCGTGGTGTATCTTGGTCGATACCTTTGTGGCTGCTTTCACGTGGAATTTTTTCGTCAAGCGAATAGAGCACAGAGATAGCGAGCAGAGAAATGGCGAATCGAAGGCGATGTTGAATGTAAACCACACCTAAACGTCAAGTTTTTTCCTACAATTCATTTGACATTTTTCAATTTCAGACTAACTCAGTTTGAACCATGGAAAGATACACAATCGAGCAACGCGTTAAAGTTATTCAGGCTTATTACGAAAATGGGCGTTCAAATCAAAATGCATATCGCGCACTTCATGAAGAAAATCATCTTCCGACATTTTCACCTCAGTGGATGCGTCAATAAGCAGAATTGCCGCATTTGGGCGAATGATAATCCAAGAGTGATTGCCGAAAAACCAATGCACCCACAAGGAGTAACTGTTTGGAGCGGTTTATGTGCCGGCGGCATCATTGGGCCGTATTTTTTCCAAAATGAGGCCGGATAGGCAGTTACTGTGAATAGTGTTCGCTATCGTGAGATGATAACGAACTTTTTATGGCCAAATTGGAAGATATGGATGTGGACGATATGTGGTTTCAACAGGACGGTGCCACTTGTCACACAGCTAACGTAACAATGGCTCTTATGCGCGAAAAATTTGATGGCCGAATAATCTCACGTCGCGGCGATGTCAATTGGCGGCCAAGATCATGTGATTTGATACCATTGGACTGCTCTGTTTGGGGTTATTTGAAAGAAAATGCGTACGTTGATAAGCCAGCAATAATTCAAGAGCTAAAGGATGAGATAATTCGACACATTAACGGCATAGAACCTCAATTATGCCTCAGCGTCATCGAAAATTTGGACCATCGGATGGAGGTGTGCCGCCGAGGTGTGTCGCGGCGGCCATTGTGCCGATATTTTGTTCCATACGTAATCGAGCTATACCAATATTATCATAATAGAGAGAAATGATAGCAATTTCTTAAAAAAATTGTATTTGATTCAAAATCCACGCCGGCCCTTGAAACTTAGCCACCCTCTATATTATTTATTTAGTCAATCTTAGTCGCATCCATAAGATTTTTTCCCAATGCTTGATCTTAAAACTAGACTAGATATGCTAAACTTAAAGTAAGTTGAAAAGTAAGTAAGTAAGTAAGTTGAAAATTCGCGTCAGTCCAGGCGCAAAAGTGCGGCGCTCCTGGGACTTCCAAAAACAATTGTTCATGAAATATTGAAGAAGAATCTTAGACTTCATCACTTCAAATTCAAATTGTGCAAGCGCTTAAGATCAACGAGTATAAAATGAGTAAACATTTCTGCGATACAGTGTTGAGCCTCTTTTGGAGTGATGAATCGCATTTTAATTAAAATAATTTTAATGATTCTTTTTAAGTGTAATAAGGCAAAATTACCCTTATTGATCATCTAAGGGACTGAATCCACTATTAACATATCAACAACCACTTCACAGTCGCAAAGTGAAGGTTTGGTGTGCATTGTCAAGCAAGTGGAATAATTGAATTGAATTGAAATGAAATTTTCCGAGGAAGATAAATACAGAACTTAATACGCTTTGAACATACATAGGTACATATGTACATATATATTTGTAGTTTTGTATAAATCGAAGGCAATAGGACTACAGCAAATTATAATCGGATTAAATTTCAGTTCCACTAGATGTCCCCGATAGTGCTGAAAATGAATGATATCTGACAGTATTTTGTGCGACCGTCCTGTTCGTCCAATGCACTCATACACACAATTCGCGGGCACATTATGATATCTTAAGAAAATTTGGCATATTTGTTTCCTGTAATATAAGACGAGTTGGTATTAAAAATTTCTTATTTCATATAATGAAATTTTTCAAAAGTGTTAAATATGCGTTGTTTGTACTTTACCAAATGAAATCGAAATCAAAATCACTAAAATCGATTAAAGGCAACACCCGCCTTCCATAAGATATGACACCAACAAAAGTTCAAGGCACCACTGATTTTCCTTTTAAAAATTTAAACCATAGAGGTGCAAAGACAAATCGAAAATAACAAATAGGCGACCCGATTTTTTTGCATTTGCATACACATTCAAACTCTGTTTCAACTGTTAGCCGTAGATGAATAACTTTAGCCAGGCTGTTGCCACTCAGTTCTATGGATTTATTTGTCTGTCCCATTATCTTGTCATACGTGTTTGTTGTCTGTTTAGTTGTTATTATTGTATGTGAAGTATTTGATAGCATGGAATCCCTACTAATGTTGCAGATGTGTGCATACATGCCCTGCAGGAAAAAACACTACTTGTGGACTAAAATACTATTAGTTCACCTTTCAGCACAAACAGTTTTTGTTCTACCTCTTTCCCGTGTTAGGAGGTGGTAATTTTCAAACGGCGATGTCCTAAGAAATGTCGATTGTCAAGCGATGCATCAGTAAAATGCCGGTTAAAATACCAGTTCATACTAGCAAAAAAAACTTCTAGCCGAATATGTTTCTAAAATAACCAATTTTAAACCGGTGCAAATAGAAAAAAATGCATTCATTCCATTCCTTTTGGATATTTTAAAACACTCCATTTTATATTCAAAGGTAGATATAAAATATATATATTTTTTTAATTAAATGAAAAATCTTTCAGGTACATTAATTGGTTAAACTTTTAAAAATTGGTGCAAACTTACAATGTAAGTCCTAAGAAAATTAAAGTAAATTCTTAAAAAAAAACAGCAAAAAAATAAAATTCAAGGTATTTCTATCATAAAAAGTATATATGTACTTATATGTAGTAGTGGTAGCAGTAGTATTAATATTATTCATATAAAAGATAGAAAAAAATAGCATTTCCAAACAATTCTAATATATTCTCAGCATTGGCTTACTCCGTCTCTCGGTATATCGCAGTTGAATTACGTGCAATCGTTTTGTTTTTTTTTAGTCAGGAGGTGTTAATCCAAATGTCAGAAACATCATCAAAGGTGCCGTCACACCAATGGTATGTGAGGCATGCTCCCATTAACAACATTCCTTCTCCTCAGCTGATTTCCACCCTGGCACCCCGTTAGCATATCTTCAAAGTGAAACCGCGTTTATGATAATTGACACAACAGGTGCCTGCGTCCAGGTTCCGCTCCTGTGGGCGTATGGAGACTTTACGCCATCGATAGTATTCACTCCTCCTTGCCTTTTCAGGCCTCTGTGGAGGAGGCGAAACATCGAAAAATGTGCAATAGCCCGATACTCACAAGCTATTGTCTTGTCTTCTGTTTGGGACTGTTGTGAGTGTTTGTCTCAAACAGTTGACCTCTACTGTCCACCTGTTAGCGAGGTACAAAAACTTACTGATAAGCGAATAGACTGATATGAATGATAACCTATATATAATATTTATAAGGTTGTTATGTTTTTTTCTCCCTTTTTTCCTCAAAACTGCCGAATTATGACTTAGCTAGATGAAGTACACTACTTAAGAAATAATCTAGCTGGTCTTGCTACCTAGGTTAGGTTAGGTAGGTTAGGTTTTGTATGTTGTATGGTACGAAGAAGGATTCGTCCTTTGTGATACCATTGTGAAGGAAGTGATATTTTTTCCTTCTATATTTAAATCATTTTCGTTTAAATATAACGTAAATAATGTTGGCGAGAGTAAACATCCCTGTTTAACACTTTAATAAGTCTTAAACACATCCTAAAATTTACTCCTATTATACGACTGACGTCGTATCGCTGTAGGTATTCTCTGAAAACCGTACTACTTTTGGTGATAGGCCAATGGAATGAAGCTTATGTATCAATAATATCACGAAATACGCATAAACCTTCTTTCTTTCTTCAAATTTCAAGTGCACATTTGCGCCTAAACTATATATATTGTCAATCATCCGTCTAAAGCCTACTTGGAATTCATTCAAGATACCAAAACTTTTAGTCCTTTTGGTGATTCTGCCATTTATCTAGAATTCTCATCATGATCTTAGAAATACAGTTCATAAGCGAGATTCCGCCTGAGAGAGATTCCGTTTTGAGCAGGATCCCTATTTTTAAAAATCGGAAAAATTACACTCATTCTAAAAGCCTTATCTACTTTACTTCTTTCAAAAAGATTAGTGTAAGCTTTTGCCAAAATGGATATAAATTTATTTGGATCATTTAGAAAAAAATCGTAGGTGATTCAATCTATCGCTGGAGCAGTATTTACCTTTACATTATTTAGCATGAATCTTACTTCTAGTGGAAGAGTCAGTTTCTCGCATCTCATCAACGTAAAAGTTTGGGGCGTAATAAATTTAACTAGCTCCCATTGAGGTGCTTAACACATTTTCAAAATATTCCTTTGAAGCGTAAAGATCCTTTTTTATCTGACGTCAAAAATGTCTACGTTCGTCCCGAAAAACAACAGCATTTGCGGGAAGTCATGCTTCATTATTACCTTTTTAAGAAAAGTGCAGCTGAAAGGTGTCGTATATTGATCAATATTTACGGTAATCACGCTCAATCAAATACAACTTGTAAAAAGTAGTTCCGACGCTTCCAACGTGGCAATTTCGACGGGAGTCATAAAGATCCTGAAGGGGCACCGAAAAAATGGGAAGATACTCAACTACAATAATTATTAGATGAAGACGCATGTCGAACCCTTGATGATATGTCTAAAGAGTTGGATGTTGACAGATCAACCGTCGGTAAACGTTTGCACTCGATGGGAATGGTCTAGAAAACAGGTAACTGGCTGCCACATCAATTGAAGGGGAGGAATATCGAGAGACGTTTGGTGACGTGTGAGTTGCTTCCTGAATGGCAGAAAATAAATAGTTTTCTGCATCCAATCGTCACTGTCGATTATTCATTACTTTCTTTCTCTTTATAGATACTTTCATCAGTTTTCAATGTCGACAACATGCCGCTATAACCTGCCTTTTAAAATCGCTGAAAGCTAGTTAACGATCTAATGTTGGCCACACCTCTGAAATCCTTTCATCATGGCTGTCACATCCCATATGACCTCAGCCAATCTTCAAAATCGCTGAGAGCCGGCTAATGGTTTAATGTTGGCCACACCTCTGCATTCCGTACAACATAAATGAAAAAGTGAGAGAAAAATCATTAGCAGCAAGAGGCAGTGTCAGAGCATTAACAGCGCAAGTATCAGAGCCTATAGTGACATTTTTTGTATGTGTTAAAGAGATTTTAGCCATATAAAAGAGTATGAGCAATTATTTAATTTCATTTTCACTTTCTCAATAGAAGTTTAATGCCCAAAAGCAACGATGAAAAGGGCGCCTTTATTACCCTACATATTTCCGAACAGGCATAGCTTTAGTGACGTAAAAGTTTATTTTTACAGTTACATTTTACATACGACTAAAAGTCATATTGGCAACAGGCACGGCAAAGCTGCCAAAGCTATTTCCAGTCAAACCGCCACGTGTATATTGGCCTTTTACGAATTACCTATGTATATAAAGAGACAGGGAGATAAAAAATAGTATATCATAGAGATGTATGTACACATTTTTAAGTGGTTCTCTTACCAACCAGTTCACTCAATCAACGACTAGGAATAGACAACAGGAGACGGAAAAGACGCACACACTTTTAAATGTCGTTTTAATTTTAAAGTGTCTTAAGGGCAAAAATGTTTACCTAAAACGCTTGCTTGCATTTCGTACTTCAACACATTCTTCCACTCATCTGTTGCCGACAGTTACCAAAATAGGAAAATTTTTCCATGTGGTAACTTTCCACTTAAGAAATTTAATTTAGTTTTCTTATTAAGGCTGAAAATCAGTTCAAAGATTATTTAGTGCTTTTTGAGAACAAGTCAGTGCTTTAAAAAAGGCTTAAATGAGAATAACTTTAATAATTTATCAAATTTTGTATTCGATTTAGTTCGTCTTGCACATTTCTTAAGTGGAACGGAAAGTTCTTGAATTAATTTAGTTAAGCAAAACACTTTAGATTCATACCATAAAAAATGGAATGAGGGTAAAATAATTTTAGCGTAATACAAAGGGAAGGACCTTTCCGAGCCGTGTGATATCAAACTAGGTTTCAGACAGGGTGATTCGCTGTAGTGTGACTTCTTTAACCTGATGTTGGAGAGGATAGTACAAGCCGCAGAACTTAATCGCTCAGGCACAATATTTTATAAGAGCGTAAGGCAATGGCAAACCTCCGAGTGTATTTCTGCCATGAAAAAGCTCCTCATAAAAATATCTGCCGTTCGGAGTCGGCTTGAAACTGTAGTTCCCTCCATTTTGTGGAACAACATCATGACGCACACCACAAATAGGAGGAGGAGCTCGGACAAACACCTAACAGAAGTTTACGCGACAATTATTTATTTTTTATATATTTTTTTAA
>JAYXIM010037528.1:0-16345 GCA_037575425.1 Anastrepha fraterculus | reverse complement strand
ATTTATTTTTACAAGAGTTACAATTATAAATAACTGTCACACGTAAGTAGTAAGCGCTGGCTGCCAGGGCCTTCGGCTTATGATAATATAAACTTAAGTATCTATATACTATACATACATACTAATATACTAACTTGTTTTTTTGGGAGAGGTTAAAGTTAGGATAGTTTTTGGGGTGAGTGTTAGGAATAGCTGTTATGGATTATATGGATTATTCAGAGCTTAATGATCTAAATACTTAATCTAGTTTGTGAAATGAATTTACAAATTAAGGAAATACTATTAATATCTGTGTTTTTTAATAAATCAGTGGGCTTGCAGTTAGGAAACATCGCATTTCTACATTCCTCCCATTTTTGGCAGTAGTCAAGAGTATGTATGGTTGAGTAATCGATGGAGTTGCAGTGCGGACAGATTGGTTTGGGCGAACCATTTAGCAAATGAGCGTGAGTAGATATTGAATGGCCAATCCTGAGTCGCGTGAATTTTTTTAAAGTATTACAGGCTATATTAGAGGGATATAAAGGTTTCGCTCCGGTGGGATTGTATTTCTTATAAGGGTGCTGAAAGGTATTCCAATTACTTGCGTAAAATTTATGCAAATGCTCTTGTACCAGCTTTCGAATGTCTTTGTTAGTAATATCATCACTAAAATGTAATGGTTCATGTCCGGCTTCTTTAGCCCTGTTGTCAGCATACACATTTCCTGGTATCCTAGAATGGCCAGGAACCCACATGATTCTTATAGTGTTTTTATTGAGAAGTAATATGTTTCGAATGGTTGTAACTAGTGGTGTTTCGTTTCTCTGGTTCTTAATAGCATCCAAAGTAGATTTGCTATCGCTGCAAATTATAAATTTTCTCCTTTTCTGGGAAGCGTATTTAACTGCTACAAGTAATGCAGCTGCTTCGGCTGTGAATACCGAGCAGTATATTGGCAATGAACCGACAGCAATGGTGACACCAAGATGATTTGTTACTGCAAACGTAGTATTCGTGTCCGTTTTGGATCCGTCTGTATAAATAGTCTCCCAATCACTCTCCAATTGAGCTAATGTTTGGTTGAAGTGCTGAAGATATACCTCTGAAGAAGTAGATTCCTTTGGTAAGTTAGCCAGAACTGTTAACAGCAACTCATCAGGATCAATGTTTGGAGGAAAGGCTGGAATTGGTATCAACCTCGGTTTTGAAATTATACTCAAATGCTGGTATAATTCAACGCAGCGTTGAATGGCGGAAGGCTTATTGTTTTTTCTTCCTGACGTAAGCAGAGCTGAGTTGACTTGTGACAAAAGAATTTCATTTCTACAGAGCAAAAGCTTTGGCAAGAGAATCGTTGTATTACGCATAGCTCTGAGGGTTATATCCGGTAATCCAGCTTCAGTGAGAACAACTTTCGTTGGGGACGTTGGAAAAGCACGAATACTTCTTCGGGCTGCAGCATGGTAGGGAGCATATAGTAGGTTTAGATTTACTTTTGAACAATTTCCATAAATACAAAGCCCAAAATCGATTTTTGATAGCAATAATGCCTTTGTGATATTTACAAGTACTTGTGGATGTATATGACAATGTTTTGATGACAAAAATTTAATTATATTTAGTCTAGCAAATAAACTTAGTCTAGTAGCTTTACAATGCTCTTTGTAAGTAAGTTTTTTATCGAATATTAAACCTAGTATTTTGAGTGAGTTGCAATGAGGAATTAGTGTATTTGAGAAGGTTAATGTAGGAAAGTGACAGACATGTTTTTTACACAAATGAAAGGTAGAGCATTTGTTCGTTGAGATAATAGCTCCCGATGATTCGGACCATTTACATATATTACTTAGTATACTAGAGAAAATATTGTTAACTTCTGTAAGGTCTTTTATTTTTGAGAAAATCAAAACGTCATCTGCGTATGTGAAATGTTCTACAAGTGAGTTAGAGGTAATGATTGAACTGATTTCGTTAAATGCTATTATGAACAACGTCACCGAAAGCGGTGAGCCTTGGGGAATACCATTTGTTAGTTTATAAGTCTGCGATCTGTAGTTCCTCACGCTGACTGAGAGTTTCCGGTTGCTTAAGAAGGATTTAACAAAGTTAAATATTTTGGTGCCAACTTTCCAGCGTTTAAGTTGCCTGAGTACCACATGAATGCCAATCCTATCAAATGCTTTCTCAAAGTCTAACTTCAATACTGAGACATGATTACTTAATGCTAGAGCTGTGTTAGAAAAATGCTCAAAATATAAAAGCGGTTCAATAACACCCACGCCTTTTTGGAAACCAAATTGGTGGGAAGAGATAAATCCGTTTATTTTTGCAAACCACATTATTCGTACCGCTATAATTTTTTCTAATATTTTGGATATACATGGAAGTAGGGATATTGGACGGAAGTTAGCAGTGTGGTTGGAAGGTTTATTTGGTTTTGGGATGGGGATAATTAAGGCTGATTTCCACGCTTGAGGGAAAACACCTGAAGTGAATATATCATTATAAAGATTTACTAGTCTATTCTTTAAGGCGTAGGGTAGATTTTTCAATATTGTGTAGGAAATTTTATCTGCCCCAGGTGTTTTTCCTGACATTTTAAAAATCGTGGAGTCAAATTCGTAAGTTGAAATTGACATTTCAATTAAGGAGGCTTTGGGTGAAGGGGAAGAATTTGAATAATTGTAATGAATGAAGCGGTTTTTTTGAGTGTTGAATGAGGGGTGAAAATTGCAATTATGTGAATAAGCTGACCAAGATTTGGCAAATAGTTCGGCGATATCTTGAGGAGAGTAAATAGGTGTTTGCCCATTGTATACGAATGGTATGTGAAAACGAGGGGAGGAACCAGTTAGCATTCTTATGTCAGACCAAATCTGTTTAGGATTAGACGAAGGGGTGATATTGGACGTAATTTTTTCCAATGATTTTCTTTTAGCAGCCTTTAACTCTCTTCTGAACACTGCGTTTGCTTTTTTGAAGTTGATTAAATTAGATTCATTCATTGTTTTCTTATATATTGTCCAAAACGTTTGTTTTTTATTTCTCAAAATGGTAAGCAAATTAGACCAATAAGGTAACTTTGCGGAAAACTTTTTAGTGCTTGTTTGTGGTATTGATATGTGGGCAGAAGAACGGGTTATTGATTTAATATTAGCTGCTTCCCTGTTGATGTTGTGTGATACTAGTTTTTTATTCGTTAAATCAACAGCAATGCTTTGGAACCTAACCCAGTCTGCCTTATCTGTAAAAAACTTTGATATTGGCTTGACTTCATACCACTTTGGAATGGAAATAGACGTTATCAGAGGAAAGTGATCGCTGCCATGTAGTTCGCTTAGAGTGCGAGAGGAAAATTTGGGAGAAATGGATGCGGAAACAAGGATTACATCAGGATGGGTGAAAGATTTGTGGGTTGAAAAGTGCGTTGGTTGGCCATCGTTTAAAACAATAAGATTTTGAGATAAAATGAGGTCTTCAATGGTTTTTCCTCTACGATTAGTGGTTTTAGAGCCCCATAAAGGGCTCCAAGCATTAAAGTCTCCCAAGACTACTAATGGGGTTGATATATTTATTAAATCAATTAACTCCTTGCAGTTAAAGTTTTGATGGGGAGGAATGTAGCAATTAAGTATGGTAATTTTGAAACCAATGTCTATTTGTATAGCTAAACATGATATATTAGAGTTAACAGTTATTAATTTATGGTTAACTGTTCTTCTAATGAAGAATGCAATACCTTGCTTACAACTGGTGTTCTGAGGGAAATTATGAAAGTAGCTGATGTATTTATTTGGAGGGTATGCAGTTTTATTAAAAGGAATGTGAGTTTCTTGTAATGCGATTATTTCTGGTTGGAATTCGTTAATTAAGATATTTAGGTCGACGTAGTTATTAAAAAGACCATTTATGTTCCACTGTAATATTCGCATCACTTACTCTATGTTATGTGAATAGATTTCATTGCTATAGGCAGATAATGGAGGAGGAGGTGAAGAAGTGTCGGAGGAAGAGAGCTGCGAGAGTAAGGAAGTAATCTTGGTATTAGTAGTGTAGTTATCAACTGCATTAATAGCTGCGAGTTCAATAGTTCTATCGGTGTTTTCATTGTTTTCTTTCGCGTTTATGTTACAGGTGCTGATATTATCGTTGTTGCTGCTAGAGGAGAGGAAACCGGTTTCTAGGTGAATATTATAATTGTTGTTGGAGGATAAGGTTGATGTTGACTTGAATGATGTAGTTGGTGTGTTTGGAATATTTTCGTTGGAAGAGTTACTCTTAAGTATCTTTTCATAACTGTTATGAGTAGAGTTTTTTTGGAGATTGCTAGTGCTAATTTCGTTGTTGGGATTTATTTGTTGGTTGGAAGTTGAATTTTTTATTGCTGTTGAAAAGGAGAGGGAATGCTCATTAAGAGCAGGAGGAATTTGCATTCGATGTATTTTTATTGCTTCACGCATGCTACACTTCTTGTCCGTTTTAATGACTATTATTTGTTTCATTTGCACATATTTCGGGCATGTTCTATTAGAGGCAGCATGGTTGCCCGAACAATTTACACAGAGAGTACGGGAGCATGACGAGGCGGTGTGAGGGGGGAGAGCGCATATGTCGCAAACAGGTGTATTATTGCAGCGCTTGGTGGTATGGCCAAGAATTTGACAATTTCGGCACCTCATTGGGTTGGGGTAATACGGCCTTACCTTGGTGGTATACCAGGACACCTCAACTTTTTCTGGTAATGTGTATAAATCGAATGTAAGTAAAACAACACCACTGGCAATAGTTTGACCTTCAATATGTTTGACAAATTTATACGCTGAAACTACCCCTTGATCACTCATATTCTCAACTATCTCAGCCTCAGGAATGTCGTTGAGACAAGGTGCAAATATTGTACCCTTGGAATGATTGAGGTTATGGTGCATTTCGAACTTTACATCGCAAATTCCAATAAGTTTAGTAGTAGCCAAAAATTTTTTCGCAACTGAAGCGTTCTTCACAAAAAGCAATAAGCTGCCATCTCTTAGGTTAGATATTTCGATATTTTCTGAGGAAATATTCTTTAGAGCTTTGTGGACAGCAAAGCAAGAATATTTGTTTAGTGGTTTGTTGGAATTAATAGCACTTCCTACAATATATTTAGGGTTATCTTTCTTCACAGAAGGTAGAGCCGGAAATATTTCTTTTGTAATATTTTGTACTTTTTTTCGTTTTGGTTTGGGACTTGAGGACAACAGGGCAAACCTGTTATCTCCAAGAGAAGGTCCCCCAGGGGACATTTTACCTTAAAACCTTATTAGAGCACCAGAAAAAATTGGACGTCTTATTAAGTTAAATATAAAGACTAAAACAAATTTGAAAAAAAAAATTGACAAAGAACGCAAATGAAACGCGATTGAAACGCAAACGAAAATCACCGATATCGCTACTAAACACAACCGTACGCTATGAATGTTAGTCGATGACTGATATCCATATATAAAAACTGAGAATTTCTACTCCATTACAAAATATCTCCTCTAATGAAAGAAAATATTAGCCGAATTGAGAAATTAAAAAGTGTGAATTTTAAAAGTATCAAACTTATTTTATTAACAACATGATCTATTTTTGGATATTTCCAATCTTAGTGGTCTTTTAAAGTATATATACATAAAAAATAAATGCAGAAGAATACGAACATGTCAATCGAATTTTAATTAGCGAACGCTGCTATTCCTGTAATACCACGTCCCAGAATAAGCGCATGAATATCGTGTGTTCCTTCATATGTATTGACCGCTTCCAAATTCATGCAATGTCGTATAACATGATATTCATCGGATATACCATTACCACCAAGAACATCACGCATACTGCGAGCAATATCTAGAGCCTTTCCAGAATTATTTCGTTTGATAAGTGAAATCATTTCAGGAGTATGCAGTTTCTGATCCTTAAGGCGCCCCACTTGTAGACAAGCTTGTAAACCTAATGCTATATCGGTTAGGGCATCGGCAAATTTCTTTTGTATCAATTGATTTGCGGCCAGTGGTCGCTTAAATTGTTTCCGATCTAGAGTATATTGGCGCGCTATTTCCAAGCATGACTCCGCTGCACCTAAAGCACCCCAAGCAATGCCATAGCGCGCATTGTTCAAACAGCCGAATGGTCCCTTAAAACCCTCCACATTTGGTAATAGATTGCCTTCCGGCACATGTAAATCGTCCATCAGTATCATTCCGGTGGTGGAGGCACGTAGTGAGAATTTCCCTTCGATTACAGGTGTGGATAGGCCCTTTTTAGATTGTGCCCGATCTACTATGAAGCCTCGCACTTTGCCATCTTCGCATTTTGCCCATATAATGATAACATCCGCAATTGGCGAGTTTGTTATCCATGTTTTCGAACCATTTATAATGTATGATTTGCTGGCACTATCATATTTCGCACGCGTCTCCATACCGGCTGGGTCGCTACCATGATTTGGTTCAGTTAAACCAAATGCCCCTATAAACAATTAAAATGCATAAATATTAGTTTTCTTATGTAGATGTTAAAAATAATAACAAGACCGTTATTTTGGAGAATTAATCTTAAGCCTATTTGGTTGCATGTCTTGATTTTCTATACAGCAACTGGTGAGTTTTCACTTCAATCGGTTTTACGTTAATAGAGCCATCCGAATTTATATCCGACCAAAAACTGTCTAGTAACATTCCCTAAAAAGTATTGGTGTTTTATGTTGTTCCAATAAAAAAACTAATTACCGCCGTAGCAATGTGCACAAGTGTAGAATATTCGGATTTGGCAGCGGATATCTCTCTTTCAGTTAAGATGTTCCAGTGTTAATGTCTGTGTAGAATGCAACCCTTTCGAAACCGTCTGGAACAGCAAAGGAAGCTCTTTATGGAAATGTATTTCTATGCTTAGCCATAAAAACTACTTAGCAAATATGTTACCTCTTTTAGCCCGGCCCATCGAAACTACTACATTAATTGCCTTCACTGACATAATTGGATATCATGGACGAATTTATATATAATTGGTGCTTACACCCTTTTTGTGTGTTCGTCCGAGCTCCTCATCCTACTTGTAGTGTTCGTCTTGATGTTGTTCCACAAATGGAACAGCCAACTACGAACGCTGATATTTTTTATAAGGAGCTTTTTCATGGTAGGAATACACTATTAGGTTTGTCATTGCCTGCCAAGGGGCGACCGCTATTAGGAGAAAACTTTCTATCATTTTCTGGTTTCATTGAGATTCGAACCTATTCACTCCCGAACGGTAATCACGTACCATCTCATTCATTAATGGCGACCGCGGAAGAATTTACTTATACTTACATCATTTGTATCTATTTTCTACCAAAAAGTTTACCACATACCGATAAGTTTGCCCTGAGACATACGGGGTAGATAAGTTTCCTTCTGCACAGCAGAACCATAATCGAAAATTGCTCCCATCACCAGCGAACTCTGCACGCTCAAGGCAGATCGATAAGCCGAATCTACACGTTCTATTTCTCTGGCCAGCAAACCATAAGCCACATTTGATACACCGGCACAGCCATAACCTTGTAGTGTACAACCCAAAGCACCAAAACTGCCAATTTCTTCCATAATTTCCTTGTGGAACACCTCATTGCGATTGGCGCCAGTTATACGCTGCGACAGACTTGTTTGACAATAACTACGGAATGCGTCGCGTATAGCGATCTCATCTTCGGTCAGCTGTGATTCTAAATTGAGTGGATCATGCCAATCGAATTTTGGTGGCTCCGCTGTGGTTGCAAAATTTTTGGCAAAAATTGTTCTTGCATAGAGTTGTGATGTCGGACGCAATGCCGATAGAAGGTATTTTGTAATCATTATCAACTGTATTTTTATCTGCTCAAAATCTTTTATAATTTATTACACTACTTGCAATGATTATTTTTTTGTTCCCCATACATTTAATCTTCTTATTAAATGTGTCAACACCGCTTGCGTGCTCTTCTACGATTGTTCACTTAAAACAGTGGCCAATTTAAATCTTGCGATAATATTTTTCGTGAATACTATCTTCAAAAAATATACTCATTCTACATTCCTATAAGTGTGATCTAAAATGTTATGAATTTCATACTGTAGATTGTAATACAAGGCGAATTGAATATCTATTATGGTGCTCACACTCACCAACGTAAACGTACGCCCGTATCAGCTGACACGATGAAACTAATGAGAGCTCCATGTGAATCAATTCTCACCACCGTTTCGTTCCGTAGTATTGTAGATCGTTGTTTCATCGTGATACGGGCGTACGATTACGTTGGTGACTTTGAGTACCATCATTTTATCATTCTTGATTGTAATACCATTGAAGATCAAGGCGAATTGAGTATCAAAGGTGTCGCCCTTAAAAAACAGTTTCTTTATTTTTCGCTATTTTGACAAGTCTGATGTCAGCTCCCTTCGCTCGCTGCCGTGTGCTAAATTCTGAAAGCACAAGTTATTATAAAATCTTCAAATGCAGTTTGTTAGCGTTTTTATGCCGAAGACGGCGTGGTAAGAAAGTATGTGTGTGGGCGTATACTTGTTTGTGAAGAAGAAAGGTAGGCGAAAGCAATGGAAACAACCAAACACAAGAATTATACGCACGCACATATACTTTCTAGCCTCGACGTCTTCCGCATAAAACTGCGGTTGGAGGCTTTATATTCTTTTGTGCTTTAACAATTTAACACACGACACTTCGTTTGCATTCGTTTAAATAGTTTTAATCACACAAATCACAATATTACCAAGCCAATTCACTGAATTTTCACAAACATACAATTTCTCCTACTTTTGTTTGTTTTGAATTGTGAAGGGAGCTGACGTCAGACTTGTCAAAATCGTGAAAAATAGTGAAAAAAGTGTTTTTTAATCGTGCCCCCTCCACTACTCAATTCGCCTTGATTCATTGTTGCATATTATGCAAGGTGGATTTATTATAGGTGACAGCATTCACCCAGCTGAATGAAAAATGATATGCTTTGTTTGTATGTATTGGTATGTTTACATTTGATTACTGATTTTGACGTGATGCTTGGACCAAACCCAACAACAAATACATGTAGGGCTTTACTTATATGTGGTTGCTGTCACCTATAATAAATTCGCCTTGATATTATGCATACGAATGAATACAAGGTGATAGCGGTAGATCTTGTATAAATTCTCCTTGAATTGACGTGGACAATTTTAGGCAAAGTACAATAATTTATTTAATGAAACTTTGTGGAGATGTTGGGAGTGGTTCAGGAATAACCTTTACAACTCCCAATTTTCGGAAATAATATTTTTGCAATTTTTGGCCCTTCGTGTTGCGTAATATTAAATATTTTCCAATCCAAATTTGGAACTTTGTGCAATTACAACTTTACACTTTTTAATCAGAATTTTGAGATAATTCCGAGTATGTTGTTTTGTAGCCCACTCAATTTTGGTAATAATAAATTTAATTTTGCAAATTTCAAGTTCCTCAAAAAACGCGTTAATTTTTGAATTTTTTTTATTTTTTCGCTGACGGGCATTCCTGTCCATATTAAAAATGGAGAAACAGGAGTTACTATTAGTTCTTTATTTTCGGCAAACACGTCAACATCTATGTACTACGTGCATTAAGGGTGTCTCATCAAAACAAGTTGCGGTTTATAAAATTTATTATATTATATTTGTTATATTACATTTTGAGACTTTCCGCCAGTTCGGAAAAATATTGAGATTTATGTGAGCTGGACTTACTTGAAAATACCTAAAAAAAAAATCCAGTTTTTTATAAATATACTTAGCTTTGAAAATATAAAAAAAACCATCAGGCGAGAGAAGAGTTTTAGCTTGAAAGGAATCAACGATCAATGGAATCAAAATAATGAGATTTTTGGTACGTTCATTTCGGTAAGGCTCTCGTAAATCTTAATATTTATCATAAATATTGGGTATGGGAATAAGTTTCCGCCCTCGCTGCTGATACTATTTTTGTGTTCGCTCAAGTAATTTACTTGTGATAGGAAGGTGTCGCAGTAGTTGAGAATCGTTTCAAACGTAAAGATCCTTTTTTTATTTGACGTCAAAAATGTCTACGTTCGTCCCGAAAAAAACAGCATTTGCGGGAAGTGAAGCTTCAGAATTAGCTTTTGAAGAAAAGTGCAGCTAAAACGTGTCGTATATTGATCAATATTTACGGTAATCACGCTTCATCAAATGGAGAGTGGTTTCGACGCTTCCAAAGTGGCAATTTAGACGTGAGTGATAAAGATCGCGAGGGGGCACCGAAAAAAGTCGAAGATACTCAACGCATGTCAACAAGAGTTTGATGTTGATAGATCAACCGTCGGTAAACGTTTCCACGCGATGGAAATGGTCCAGAAACCAAGTAACTGGGTGCCACATCAATTGAAGGAGAGGGATATCGAGAACGTTTGGTGAAGTGTGAGATGCTTTTTAAACGGCAGAAAAGAAAAGGTTTCTGCATCGCATCGTCATTGGCAATGAAAAATGGATCTATTATGATAACCGTAAGCGTTGGAAAGTTGAAGCCTGCCAGGTGAACCAGGTCCATCGACAGCGAAAAAAAACATTCATGCTTCAAAGATGATGTTGTGCATCTGGTGGGATCAGAAGGGTGTCATCTGAAACCATCACTGGCGATCGTTACCGACTGCAGCTAATGCGATTGAATCGAGCTCTCAAAGAAAAACGGGCAGAATGGGACGGTAGAGATGACAAACTGTTTTTGCTGCATGACAACGCCAGACCACACGTTGCTAAATCGGTCCAGAAATATTTAGAGGGGCTGAATTGGAAAATCTCGCCCCACCCGCCGTATTCCCCAGACATTGCACCTTCGGATTACCATCTGTTCCGATCGATGCAGTCAGCCCTTATTGGAGAGCGGTTCACTTCTTACGAGAGCATCACAAACTGGCTCAATGAATAGATCAAGTCAAAGGACCTCGAATTTTTCGTCAGAGGAATCCGTATGTTGCCTAAATGATGCTGCCATAATATCATGTATTATTTAATACCCAATTATTCCCATTTCCAATAATTTGGCGGAAGTCTTGGAATATAATAAATTTTATAATGCATCCTAATGTACATATAATAAGTAAGTTGAAAAGTTAGAAGCAAGAGCAGCAGGGAAAGATTTTTCCTCAATAAAAATTGTTCATTAATATAAATGATGAGTTCATCAAGTGAGTCTTTCAGAACAATATTAAATCAATAAAACAGATTGTACTAACAAATCTTCCAGAAAACTAATAAAAATGTATTTATGATGCTTTCCATATCAATTCAACCGGGCTATTCGGGTCATGTTCTTCGATTTCGATGTAACTGAAATATGTTGCTCGCTGGTCAAAATAATGAGACACGGAGTTTTTTGTTCGCCCGAAAAAATTTTTTTTTAAGCTTTATCGGCAATTTTGTTTTTCGGCTCAAAATCGATTTTTTTTAATTATATAAGAAAAATTTTTTTTTAAATGCTCATAACTTAGTCAAAAATGATTCGATTTTAATAATTTTGGGTTCAAAATGATCGTCATTACTTACACGAGCGACTTCATGTAGAAACAATTGCAAAAAAGTAGTTGAAAATGTTTTATTTAGCAAAAAAACAAAAAGTGCGAAACAGGTTTTTTACTCAAAAATGCATTACTCAAAAACGACTCATTTTAGCTACTGGGCATTCAGCTTAACTGAAGTTTGAGGTGTCCTCTTGATTTGGAAAAAGTTATAAAAAAAAAAAATACACTTTTTGAAATATTGAATTTCGAAAAATTAAAATTTTTTTTCTTTCTAATGTTATAATGGTGTTTTTAAGGCAGTTTATTTATTTGCAAACTTTCTGCTATGAATATCAAGTCGCAATCAAATAAAATGCATAGGAAACGCTGACCGTGCTAAACAAAAGCCACTTCTGTAAATGATAAACCTCCGAGTGCATTTATGCAATGAAAAAACTCCTCCTCATAAAGAACCATTTGCCATTCGAAGGTGGTGTAAAACTGTAGGGCCCTCCATTTGTGGACACAAGACTTACACCTCAAATTGGAGAAAACACAAACATCCAATAAAGGGTGTAGTAGACCAATGCTTTGAGTACAAATATTTTTTAACAATTCGTAATTTCTAATTTTTTTTAGCCATAATTAAAAACTTATTGTTAACTGTTGTTTTAGGTAAAACGTTTACGTCAGCGAGTGGAAGAGTTGAAACGTGAATTAGCTGGTGCTGAAGATGAATTAGACTCGGCTGTAAATCAAGTACGCCGCTTGCAACGCACCAATGACGAATTAGTTGGCCAAACCGAAGGACTGCAAGTGCAAATACAACATTTACAAACCAGGTTTGTCATTATCTAATAAAGTTAACATTTCACAATTTGTTTGCTCTAAAGTCGAAATGTTGGCGCTTTTGTAAACCCTTGTATGTATTAACTGTTTAAAAAGGTTACATTTTCAATTAACATTTCGGATTGCTGCTTCTTGTAATGGATACTTATTGTCTAAATCGAAACGCTTACGGTTTACTCATTCCATACACATTTATATACATATATATGTACATTAAATATATAAAATGTAAGACGTGCACACAGTCCTCAATTGCGCACCATCGGTGGTGTACAGTTGCGCAACAAGATCG
This sequence comes from Anastrepha fraterculus, assembly GCA_037575425.1. Taxonomy (NCBI): domain Eukaryota; kingdom Metazoa; phylum Arthropoda; class Insecta; order Diptera; family Tephritidae; genus Anastrepha; species Anastrepha fraterculus. The sequence continues at coordinate 3,701 of JAYXIM010037528.1, read as the reverse complement.
CTGTAGAAATTCCTAGTGAATGCTTGCCCAATATTAATGATCTACGTCAGATTTTCGATGATCAACCAGCTGGTAGTCGGCATAGCCACAATGCGGCTAGTAGTTTACCAAATGGTGGTGGTGTTGCCGAAGTGGCCATTCCGAAACGCTCAAGTCACACTGAACGTACTTTAATGCAACAAACCAGCACTTTTTTCGATGCAAAACCGTCACATTTGGAAGAGAATATATTTGAGTCAAAATCGCGTAATCTCGAATTCGAGCGTGCCAAACAAAAATTTGATAATCCATCACATCTACAGCACCAACATCATCACCGCCAGCGCGAGCAGCGTGAACGATCATCGGGTAGATTTGCTGGTGGTCAAGCTGGCCAACAACAACAGACTGGTGGTAATCGCTCCAATCTGGCATTGCCACTAAAAACGACCACCAACTCGGGCATGGTCATTAGCGGTGGCGGGAGTGGCAGTGGCAGCGCGAGTTTGAATTCGAATTCGATTGCGACTTCGAATTCAAATCCTAATACAAGTAAAGATGATATAAATCGCCAATTATTTAATGATGATCATTCGCATTCCTCGACGTCTGGTGGTGGCAGTGTTGGTGTAGCAGGTGTGGTGGGTATTGGTGGTACTGCTAGTGCCACCAGCACTGGCCAATATACCAGAATGGATGCTGGTAGTGGCGGCGGAGGTAGTGCTTGTGGCAGTTATGCAAGGAACAGTATTAATTTAGATGGCCTCAAAGTGTCTGATGATGAGGTAAGCACTGCACGCATGTGACTTGGGGAAACTCTTGATTTCTGATTGCATTCGGGCGTGTATTTTATTTGTGCCTGAATATTTTTTTTTTATTTTTGATTTTATTTACAGTGATTTATAAAAACAATACTAATAACTTTTATTAACAAATCTTATTTAAAGTTGTATGCGTTTAAGTGTATGTAAGTATGATTTGAGTTTATTTTAGTAGCACAAATATATGGACATACCTATATACAGCTATGGACAGAGGAATAGCCCATTTTCCCACAATAGCATATAAAAATGATTATTTTTACTGGACGACCTAGTAGAACAATTATATATTTTTGCTCAAATTATATTCTTCTATTTCGGTATTATAAAAAAAAACGCAAAATAAATAACAATTTAATATCTAAAATTTTAAGGAGCTCGAAAAATCGGAATGAAAGAGACACTGAATAGCTCTCTTTTAGCGATCAGCAAGAAAAACAGAAATTAGTTATTTAAAATGGGTAAAATTTGTTTATTAATTACTTATATATATGTGTATATATATATACCTACATATATGTATATAATTGGTGCGCACACCTTTTTTGGGTGTTTGGCCGAGCTCCTCCTCCTTTTTGTGTTGTGCGTCTTGATGTTGCTCCACAAATGGAGGGACCAACAATTTCAAGCCGACTCGGAACGGTAGATATTTTTTTAGGAAGAGTTTTGTCATTTCAGAAATACACTCGGAAGTTTGCTATTGCCTGCCGAGGGGCGACCGTTTTTAGAAAAAACTTTTTATTAATTTTGGTGTTTCACCGAGATTCAAGCCTACGCTCTCTCTAAATTCCGAATGATAGTCACGCTCCAACCCATACGACTATTGACTAATACGTGCCTACTATTCGGAAGTGTGTATGTTAAATTTCCATGCATGAAACACCGAAATGATAAGAAAAGTTTTTTTCTAATAGCAGGAAATAGCAAACCTCCGAGTGTATTTCTGTCATGAGAAAGTACCTCATAAAAAAGAACATTTTTCATTCGGAGTCGGCTTTAAACTGTAGGTCCCTCAATTTGTTGATCAACATCAAGACGCACACCACAAATAGGGGAAGGAGCTAGGCCAAACACCAAAAAATGGTTTAAGCGCCAATTATAGATTTAAAAGGAAAACAATTTTTTTAAGGAAACAAATATATTTGTAATTATAACCAACCAGAATTTACCGAAAAAATTAGCTTATGATTGAAATATAACTGTGTTATTTTGTTGTCCAACGCAACAGTATGCATTTCGAGTAAAACATGGAAAAAATTTATAAAAAATAACGGTACACTGGCATAAAAATATGTAAGAATATCAGTTAATCGTCTAAGAAATAACTATTCATATAGGGGATACCTTAAGTATGCTATTTCTATGTCCGTAGCTGTTTATTTTTTTTTTGTAAAAATATTCGTAAATAAAAACTTAATATTTATATTCTTTGCTTATATTTACCACAGCTATAAAATTTGGTTTTTATTTTTTCTCCACTCACTAATATTCGCAAAACGCCTGATAAATCCTAAACATCATAAAACTTTATGTAAAATCTATAGTAAAATTTAATTTAATTTCACAGACTCCGTAATTACGGCTCAACGAGCTTACTACTAGACGATGAAACTGAAGGAAACAGTGATGAGGGAATTTAAATCATCGATCGATTTTAAACACTAAAAATATATAATCATATATTTAAAAGCAATAACATAAAAGTATTCCACATTCGACTATTTAAATAAATATAATATATATACATATATTCATACATACATACTTCTAAAGTTAGTTTTAAGCTATACTAATTTGTTCATGATTTTCTTGAATATATGCAACAAACTACATACATATGTCGCCTTTTTCATTTAACTGCATGATATGCTCCAAAGTAAAAAGGATGTTTTAAAAATAAGAAGTATGAGTTTTGACAAATAAATTTTGTGTTATATTTAAAATCATCCCTTTCGGACTCAATGTCGCATAAGTATTTTATATTGTGGCAGGAATTTCTTCACAATTTTACACATTCCACTACATAAATAAATATAAATACATACATACTTCTATATTTAGTTTTAAGCTATGTCTACCATTTTATAATATGCATTTACATACATATGCGGCGAACCAGCCATGTTCGACGAATACGATCAACCAAATATTCAAAACGTGAAGGCACAGATGCAAGTAGTTGTCTGAATTAACGATGTGGCCCGGTAGAATAAACTCTTCGTTGGCAATGCAATTGCATTGATACTTAATGAGTTTTGTTTACCATAGTCTAGTGCCTTCCACTCGTACTTGGATTCTTCTGGATCATATTGAAAACAAGGAGTCCGTTGTCCTTTGAAAGCTGAATTCCACGTCATTTCATTTAAGATGCAATAATTCCGCCTATATTCGTCTGAAATGCATGGAATATAGACAGTGCATCAGTGAAAGATCTACTTTTTCGACGCATGTAATTGTCAATAAAAATTCCTATTTTTGAAAAGCGCACTTTGCTTTGGAATGCATTTTTTATATTTACTCAGTGTACGCTAAAAAGCGAATCTGAAAAAGTAGCTACTAAGAATCAGCGGACTAAGTGACAGAACGCAATCAACTTTCGCTCTGTAACCCTCCGAAATAAATCGATTTAATCCATTTTTAAAAATTTTAAAGCCCGTATACTTTTTACACAGAATGTGCGACTATTATGAAACTAAATTTTACTATATTCATACTCACTCAAATAGTGGCTTTTAAATGAATAGCAGCGCAATATATTTTAAAGTTTTGACCATTTATTAAATTTTTATTTCATTTAGTTTGGAAAAATAAACAAATTTTCAGAAAAATCTCAAATTTTTTATTATCAATTTCTAGGTATGCAGTTTTGTTATAATAAAGTGCCGTGTTTTTGCACTTGTA